>ML804848.1:170691-238704 GCA_009831015.1 Picea engelmannii | reverse complement strand
TCTTCTTAGAGATAAGATGCTACCATTCTAGAGAGTTTATTCACTCTGTATTTTTACAGTTTTTGTACATCTCTCTAATTAATAGAAATTGTGTATTACTATATATTATTGTTTCTTACAATATTTATGTGTATTTAATTGTTATATATCTACCTTCATTTCATTCTCAAAACAATCTCAATCATGGTCCCCCACAAATAATTCCAAAGACTCATATAAACCCCGTCACATGTTTAATTCCATAAGAATTTGTGCTAATGACCTAAATTTTTTGGACCTATAACTAATATCATAATCAATTAACGTCCCCAAAACATCACCAATAGCCTTCAATCTAGAGTCACATCATAACTCTAGAGGCATATTGGGAAGTTTTATCCACATGCACATACTATACAGAGCTTCTTCCTGGTGTTATGGGATATTTCCCTTGTGACCTTCGTTCATGTCGCAACAGAGAAAGACCATAAATAAAAGACAAAAATCTACCCTCACATAAAATAATTCTATGAGAAGAAAAACTACTTTGAGAAGTGAAAGAGGGAGAGAGAGATAAGGAGAGGCCTCACACCTTGTATCCTATGTTTGATGTCAATCCTCACTCTCCACCTTCGATGTTCCTCTTGATCTCCACTAGTATCAACCTGCAACAGAAGACCAATTCTATGATGCAACAAGGTAGTTACATATTTAAATCATACATATAATGTGAAAATATTCAATTTTATGAAAGAAACTATCATATATCAACAAATCAAAATCAATTAAAACATGTATGGAGCGAATCGAATCTCTTTTATTGAAAACGGTAAAAATGAGTGGTGACAACCTGGCTCAAACCATCGGCATTGCCTCGAAGCCAACCACTTAGGTTCCTCCAATGGTCCTTCAAGCATCAAATCAGCATAATGGCCCTTCTTTAGATGACCTAAAAGGGATAGGAACACACCCTATGATGGTATAAATAAGAAGAAGGATAATTGGAAATAAATTTCCAGAGCAAGAGGATGCTACTCAGAGGATGAAGGGAGATAGGGAAGGCTGTAAATTCAACAACATAACTTTGCACCTTGATTTTTCCCCTCTTCCATTCCCCCAAAGGTGCCTTTATACCATCCTCAAGGACTTGCAGAGGTTGAATTCCGTTGTGTACGGGCTCAAGGGAGGTTAGGAACGAGCCCAACCAAAAACCCCACCAAAAAATGTGGAATTATTTTAATTTTTACGTTTTTTAGGGCATTTGCAATTTTCACACTAGAACAACGTGAGCATCCATGGATTGCACACTGATGAACCATAGATGGAAATTTTTTTTTTTTTTTTTAGATGAGTTTGATGCAGGAGGATGTGATTTACATTTGCAAGATAGGGAAAATCACTGAGTCATCCCACAAATGCAATGACATGGAAAATTGTGGTATAATAGATGCCTCATAATGTGTGAGGTGAGAAGGGAAACTGATGTCCAAAATACATTGTAACTTTGAGATACGATGATGCAATGAATTATATCCAATCAAATTTTCTGAACAAATGATCCAAGAACAAAAACAATCAACATAGATCAAGTAAGAGTATTCTCTTCCAAGGTAGGGCATACCCATGCTCAAGAGTGATGTAAACATGGCCACCAAATCAAGTACAGTGCAGACCATGAAATATATGAGAGTATAACTAATGTCCATGGCCACACACAATGCAAAGTGAATCCATGTGATATATAAAGTAGCAATCATGTCCACGAGGAATAAACAGTGGATCCATGCAAAGATAGATGATAGCCATGAATAGATAAACAATGGAGCTATGTCTCAAAATCAAAATTAGAGGATATATGTAGTCAATTGAGTGAACAAGATGATCCTATAAAACTACCAATGTCTGAGGGGTGGTACAATATGGAGAGTAGGAGAAAAAAATATGTGATGCTTGTACTTCAACTGAAGCCTTCAAAACGATCCTTCGTAGTACGAGTCTACACCATGTGAATATATGTGTTGGGGTCGAACACACTGTGACGTTGTTTGATTACCGATCATTGATGTATACCATTAACAAATGTAAGAAAACCCACTAATGATGATAATGGGTGTCAAGGTACCATGGTACAATCTAACAAGTGTGAATAAATGAGTTGATGTCGAACACCTGGTATAATCTATTGATCAAGGGGCATTGATGTATTCCCACTATCGCTAGTGAGGGAACCTACCATAAATGATTTCAAGCCCTAAGGTACCATAAATAAATATAGATCCCTGTCCCATAGCAAGATGTGCTAAATTTTATAGGAAGAGATCCACTGGAAAGAAGTCACTAAGGCATCTTCCATCATCTAGCATGAGGAGTAGCATAAGGCCAAATATTTGGAAGGACTAGGACAAATAGATTGTAAGGACCACACCGAGGTATGACTCTGGCATGTACCAGAAGGAATAGCACACAAAAAAGACTCTCTGAATAGTAGCCAATAATGGATACTACTGAAAAATATGATGAATCCACCAATGGGGTCAGATGGAAACCAAGGTACTGCACAAATCCATATGTGTGATTATTTTTGTTGACATCGAACAAAAGGGAGACTGCTCAGTCAATGACCAATGATGATTTTTCATCTATTGAACACAAGGTTATATATCAATGATGGAAATAGGCCTAGGGTGCAACTCTAGGACATACTTCCAGAGCAATGTGTTAGAGTCGGTAAGAGAAGACCCACCATCAATAAGTCAATGAGGACCTTCTATACTAGAACGAGTGAGATACAAATATACTTGTGATGTTGGGATGTATTTGACTGACACGTGAAGGTTGACTTCAAAGTCATGGTGGGACTAAATAGGACCTCGAGCCAAACCAAAAACTTGCAACATGTGTGTCGTAATATAAATAGATTCTAAACTAGGATGCCCATGGAAGGTAGGATTTACCATCAATAAGACGACATTTTGAGTAGAGATATGGGTTTATGTCCCAAACTAATGGGATTGACCCTAAGGCAAAGTGGAGATCACAATTGTTAATGAAAAAAGTGCAAGGCATATAAGTCCTATTTCAAAATGCAGTTGTGTGAAAACATTACTTCAACCTAAAAGGACCAAAAGATACCCAAAGTCTTGGAAAAGACTCGATCAACCTAAAAGGACCAAAATATACCCAAAATATCATTGTACCACTTGAAAAGGAAAAAATAACACTACAAAAATGCATTGGCATTAGTTCGATTAAGGAAAAGTAACACAACTATGGAAAAGTGGGTTTAAAAATTTCATAAATAGTGACAATATACCATTTTCACCGGTTTACCCAAAATTGATCAAAAACCTCTTAACTTGGAGTTGCGATTGCGGGAGTTTGGAGTGAGGAAAACACGTGTCGTCTGGACAAAGTAAGCTATTTTCACCTTTCCAACAATTTCATTCTTTCAATTTTTACATTTGCATGAGAAATTGAGCACCCCCCCCTTTTTTCACGAACTCTTCGTATCTGCGATTCGTTCCTAGGTGAATCACGGATATCCGCGAGTTGAGCAAAGGAGACTCACGCATGTCCGCTATTGTCACCACTGTGACCCGTAGATACCAATGAAAGGAAAGAAAAATAAGAAAGACTCAACCCATTTTCTCTTTTGCATTTAGTAGGATGACTATCCATTAGAGAGAGCATGAGCATGAAGAGGTTGACAATGATTTGGTTGACGATGTGGATGCCACAAATGCTCTTCGCCAATGAGGAATGTACAAATTTTTCTTAACAAGTGGCATGCGGGCACAAAGGAGGTTGCTCAATGTCCTTATAAACTATTGGCACCCTGACGCAGAGACGTTCATGTTTTATGGTCAATCATTGACCATCAACGTGGATGACATATACTTTATCACTTGCCTCTCCCAGAGAAGAGAAATAGTTAATCTTAAGACTCGGAGAGGAGGTGGCATGACTGCTAATCAATATATTATTGCATATTGTGAAGATGGGATCGAGAAATCAAGGACTTGTTGTGGCAAACAACAACTCCCCTTAATTTCTTTGAAATTACAGGGCCCTCTATATAAATTTTACTCATGTCATTTTTGAATTGCTTTGGTTTTCTTTGAAGAGAGTAATTTGATGGTTTCCTTTCTTAGGTGGTTGGTTTTCACACACTTCTCTAACTTATTTTCACAAAGTGATGACTTAATGAAATTGTGTCATTTAGTTAGTTTGGCTTCATGGTTGTTCCTTTATGCTTGCATGAATGTTGAAACACATAGGCGGGTCGAATCAATAAAAATGAAAAGACAATTTTGACAAATTCAATATAAGTCTTAAAATATATATACTTTAAAGGCCATAGTTGATACTTTGAATCAAATAAAGACATGTTTATGTAGCTTTTATTTTGATGATTTCTCTCATTTGGAAATTAATTTGATCAGTTTAGCTAAATGAGAGAACATATTAAATTATACTGTATTGAAATTTAAATAAAAAATTTATCAACCAAATTTCTATATTCTTAATTAAAAAAGAACTTTAAAACATAATATTTTTATATAAACTAAAGTTGGTTTATTATTATTGTAACCCAAAGTTTATATAATGTTATTCTTTTATTGGACACATGCCAAAATAAAATGTATTGAGAAAATTGAACCACACAACAAATCGTTTGTTTACAAATCATAAAGGAATTTTGTAACATATGGGATATTTCAAAGTTTTAATGCTATTTTAAAAGGTTTGACTATGAATATATTCATTTTTCATATCATCACGTGAAACTCCTAAGGTGTCTCACCATCAAATCAGAGTAAAGGGAAAGATTATCACCAAATCACATGAGAATTGGGATAAATCGTTTATTAAACGTTATTCCAACGAATTGCCAGCATTGAAAAACATTGCCATATTGCCATTACCAAATTCTGATGAATTGTTTCGAAAAGATGGCCGAGGAAGCCATGAGTCCATTGAAAGATATCATGAGAAAGTACCACAAAGATCTTGTTTTTTTGGATGAAGGAAATCATACGAAAATATGAAGTTTATGCTCTCGTCCTTTGCTTTTAGTTTACTCTTTACTTAGTTTTTTTTTTAAGTTACTTTAGTTTATTTTAGTTTTACTTTTATTTAAAATTACTTGCTTAAATTTATTTTAGTTTAGAGTAGTTCACTTTTATTACATTTGATTTATTTTTAGTTATAGTTTTAATTTGGTTATAGATTAGTTTAAATACTATTACTTTTTAGTTTTATTTTAATTATTTTAATTGTAAATTAGTTTTAATTCATTTGTATTTATTTATGATTCATCACTTTTGTTTTATTTTATTTTAGTTTTAAATTATGTTAGTATAATTTTATTTATTAGTCTTTATCATTAGATTTTCAATGTATTTTATTTTAGATTTAGTTTTATTATATTTTCATTTTTTTTTTGAATCTTAATGTAAATTTATTTTTATTTTGATTAAAATTTTAATATAATTGTTTTGTTTGGATTGTAGGTTGTTAATGGAGGATTTGAGGCCTAAGCTCAAGGAGAAAGGAATCAAGCTCAATAAGTTATAAAAGGAACATGAATGCATTCTT
Organism: Picea engelmannii; assembly: GCA_009831015.1. Classification (NCBI taxonomy): domain Eukaryota; kingdom Viridiplantae; phylum Streptophyta; class Pinopsida; order Pinales; family Pinaceae; genus Picea; species Picea engelmannii. The sequence goes on along the minus strand of ML804848.1, from coordinate 233,127 downwards.
GCAGGGAGATTCCAAGTTTTGCAAGAGGGAAAACTCTTTGCCTTGTTGTAAGGGGGGTACTTATTTTGTAGAATGTTGTAAGGGGGGCACTTATTTTGTAGAATATTGGTTATCTTTTGGATCAGATCTTAAATATCTTTACTCCATAATCATTTTGGACACTTTTGTTCATTTTTCACTGTAGAATAAAGATATTGTTCAATCTTGTTTATCCTCTGTTCAAGATGGGTGTAATTGTTGATTTAGCACTGTTGTTTAAATCTGAACAATTTGTGCTTATTTAAAACTTCTCTCAAGCTATCTTTGGAGATTTGGGTAGAGTTAAATTAAGATTGGATATTGTATTCAAGAATATTTGTATATGTTAGTTGTTAGCTATCTATCAGTTTAGCATCATACTTGTCTTGATCCTAATTACTGTTATTCTATGAGAACTATTTATTTAGTATAATTGGTATCTTTATCTTGGATACAATCATGGTGATTTGAATCCAAGTATATGGATACCAGGATCTGATAACTATTTATCAGATAATTGTATATGCATATATGCTTGAAGAGCTGGAAAGTCATATGAATTGGTTCTTTGATTTGTTAGCTCTTTTTAATATTAGCTTCAATTCTGGTCCATTCTCTTTTATCTTGCTCTTGATTGGGAGTAGGATTATTCCTTTTCTCGATTGAGATAGATCAGATTTCCTTTGACTGTATGCATATTAAAATAGATTACATTTTACATTTAGTTTAATTCATTACATTTCTAAAAGTCTCCTTTCATAGGAAAAACCTTTTTTGTGGCTTGGTTGAGCCCTCATTTTAGCTGACTCAAAGATTTCTTTTTCAAGTAGTTGCAAAAGGAAAATATTCTCTTTTGCTTGTTGGTAACAAAAAATGTTATTATACATCAACAAAGAGACAGGTAGGTTTAGTGTTAGTTTAGGTTGATTTAGTTTAGATTAGGATTGCCTTTTAGTTTAGATTAGTTTTATGAAAAGGGTAATTGGACCCATTTAACCATCCAAAATCACCACACCAAACAAATAAGATTCTAATTTGGGATTTGATCGGGTGATTTCCTTAATGTTGTTCATGGCCAATTTTGGCCATCAACATGACCCAATTAACTATAAAGAACATTGTGAACCTAGGTTTGAAAGTGATCCTCTACACAATGACATGTATCATGGGATCAACATATTTTCATATAGATTCATAGTCTCAGATGCAATGTGGTATGGAATGAGTGAGGCCCATAATATTTGATTGGATAACTACAACGCTCACCTGCATGAAGACCCAACTCACAGATTGCAAACTGCGGACGAGAACAAACTTTTTGTTTGGGATTGTTCTTTATACTTTTCTCTTCGAGAGAGTGTCGGGTATTAGCGTGAGAGATTTTGTCAAGGATCACCAAAAACCATGGGAAACTTTGATACGGTGGATTGAATTACTGGCATTCCTAGAAGGGTGAACAATGTTCAATCCCTTTGATGATGGATTTTTCGGTTAGTGGGCTCACCAGATTCCTACCATTGATGACTATCCATACAGTGGGATAAAGTTTTTCGATGACCCAGACATGATCATTCCTCCTGGTGTGACACTTAGAGATATAGGTAACTTTTATATTTTTGTTATTTAATTTTTAATTTTTGATCAGATTTATCTTGTTAACAGAAAGAAAAACATGTCTTTTTTTAGATCCATATTACTAAAACTTATCACTTAAACGTGTAGATACATCCCCATGAGACCAGTAAGACTCCCATGGCACATGCATCAAGGACGAGATGAGCTAGGGCCTAGTGATGATGTAGTGAGGACCTTATAGAGCATGGGGAGAAACATGGAGGATTTGACATGTTCGGTCCCTATGGCCACCATAGATGATCTTCCACTATGGATGCAACATCATGTTGTTGGAGTAACTTGTACATGGGTTTGCCTCTTTCAGCGTTTAGCGAATGTCGTAGTCTTCTATGATAGGGCTCATCGACCACAAGCCTAGATGGTTATGTGTTGAGGGAACCATTTTGTACTCATGAACATTTTGGGATAGAAGACCATATTTTGTATTATAGGCCTCTTTTTGGACACATAGACACACACATATACATATTTTTTGTGCGTTATTCTAATCTACTTGCAAATAATGAATATTTACATGTGTCAAGGTTGTGTTCTTGTGTTTAATGATGAAACAAATGCCAATCTAGAACGTAATTAGCATATGCATCAATTACTATATTAGACTACCTAGGAACATGTATGTATGTAATAAAATCAAAAGATTGTTCCAGAGACGTACTTTAAGGAAGTGACGTAACAAAACTGGATCACAGATACAATATAGGCCATTCAACCGAGACACAACCAACTGAGAGTCTAAATAGAAATGGAGGGAATGAATACCATACGATAAAGCGTCTCACAAAAGTTTGATAATGAAACTGTACTCGGGTATATTATTCGTAGTTTCCCAAAGATAAACATCTCCAACAGACACTAGCAGGTTAGTAGAAGAATAAATCACCCAAGCAACATAAGTGACATTCTGCATGTGGCAACTAGCACTATCTGTGAATCCGACATAAATTGATGACTCCCTTGACATTTTCCACACAACAGAAGCACAACCATTAATTAATGCAAACAAAGAAAAAACAACTATATAACCTATATAAAAAAAATAAACCATATTTCTAAGATAACTAATACTTGAGCCACAAAGATCAAGCATAATAGCTTTTAAGGTAGAGCCTATTTCTAGGCTTTAACAACAAATTACCCATATAATTAGCTAGTTCGTAAGCCCCTTTTTCCAATACATGTCTTATGAAATATGGACCACACTACAAGGGGTTGAACTTTCCTTCTCCTAATGCATTCTTATCCTAGTCATAGACCAAAACAACGTCATCATTGGAGAAGACCTTAGGATGAACAGACTTGTCATATTGGGACTTCACACGTTTCTTATGTAGAAATTTCAATACACTTAATGTATTTCCTGCGATTCTCCTGATCTAACAATTATATGCCACTGTTAAATACATAATCACTTCTACTAATATTCTTGCGGAAATTTAAACCACGATCACAAAGTGATATATCAAGAACACATAACACATAATTTTTACAGGGAAAACTTAAAGCTAAAAAACCCACTATCATATATTACGCATATCATGGGTCATGAAACAATCTCATACAAAACTCTAATCCAAGAGCTCTCAGTACAATACAATCGTCTCACATTGTCATACAAAAATTGACAAATTCATGTGCCAATATTCTGTCTCCAGATAGCCTACCTCCTCTACACAATCCTTGCAAATAGAATTCTCACAATGAATTTGAATTGCCTAGTTTTCACATGCTCATGAGCATATCCACTGCATGTGTGATTGCATAAGTGCACTTCACTCAAATCACAACTAATATCTAAACTGTCCCTTTCACATGTTATCTCAACTAGGTCTCCACTGGATCTGACATGCATGTAGTTAACCATGGCAAATCTTTAGTTGCATGTGAGTTCACTGATTCTGAATTAATTAATAATTAATTCACTGAACTCCCACTAGCGTAAGTTCAGTTACAACTGGTACAACTGGGATTAACTCACTTAATTGAGTTAAACTACTTCACAACTCTCACAACTACACTTATAACTCTATTACAACTTCAAGTCACCTCCATGTCTTACTAGCCAACCTTTGAACTCGAATTTCCCATAGTTAACTGATTTTCCATTGCAGTTAATTATTTCAAGTAATTATGAGATAATATATTAATATTTATTGTCCAATTAATTTAAGGGAAAAGTAAATTAGACACATGTTTCTTGTTGACTTTTCAACACTCCCTCTCAACAAGAAAGGGATTATCCTTCACCCCAATCCTTTCTCTATGGTATTCAAATTTGCTCATGGTGAGTGCCTTCGTCAGAATGTTTGCATCCTAATCTTCCGTAGGAATGTATTGAAGAAACATGATCTTCCACTGCACACAATCTTTGAGATGATGATACCATATATCTATATGCTTAGATCTATCACGAAACACATGATTAATCGAGAGTTTAATGCAACTATGATTATCACAATGAATCATTGTCGGATCTAAATGAGAGCCAAACAAACCAACCAAGATCTTTCTCATCCAGATAGCCTCACATGCAGCTTGACTCGCTACCATGTATTCTTCTTCCGCTGAACTAAGTTCCATGGATCTTTGTTTCCTTCTGTACCAAGAAACAACTGTAGATCAGATACTAATGATCCCCCCCCCCGATGTTCTCTTTCTGTTCGTTGGGTTGCCCACCCAATCTACATCCGTGAAGCCATGCAACTTCACCTCATCCTTCTATCTGTACCATAATCCATACTCAGATGTGCCCTTCAGATATCTCAGGACATGCTTACCTGCCTTCCAAAAGAGTTTGATAGGCTTAACCATCGCTTGACTTAGCTGGTTAACCGCATAGCAAATGTCGGGTCTCGTGTTTAGTAAATACATTAGCAAACCCACTAACTATCGATAGAAAGTAGCATACACTACCTCTCTAGAAGTAGCATCCTCTTTCCTCTAGTATCCTGGAAGAGGAGTATCCATGGGTTTATAGCCCTCCATGTGAAACTTACCCAATATCTCCCTTGCATACTTTCCTTGAGACACAAAAAGTTCACCATCTCACTGGCATATTTCCAATCCAAGGAAATAATGAAGAAGGCCCAAATCCTTCATCTCGAAATCCTTTGCAAGGTCATCCTTGCATGCATGTATCGGTTTCTCATCACCAGTCAATATGAAATCATCAAAATAAAGAAAAATGATTAAAAGCTTACCCTCCACCACTGATTTGTCGACCGATCTTGGGACAATTTCCCATGCACTGTTTTTGACAATGGAGTCATACTCCTCCACCATAGCATCAAACCAAGTGGGATCCTGCATTACTTCCTGAAAGGAATATGGTTCAGTGACAATACATTTTCTCATGAGAGCCATGTATCCAGCAAATCGATCAGGAGGCTGTCTTTGTCTGCACTGTGAAGTAGGGGCTTCTACATTCTGTGCAACATCTAGTCTCAATCTGTAAGCTTCCGTGGTGCACTTTCAACCATTTCTGATGGATGGATCTACTTGAGTGGTTTCGTCCACTCCATGAACCTCCTCATGTGGCTGATTCACATCTTGAGACTCATCTTTGGGAACCAACAGTTCCTCTTTTGCATGCAAGTCTAGCTCCCTCTCAAGCGACAACAACATGGATTTCCTCTCATCGAATTTTATATCTTGTCGTATAACAGTCATGTTACTGTTCGGAAAATACACACGATAATTATGGGGTGCTTCTATGTACCCCACAAATATCCCAACTTCAGTAGTCGGTTCCAAATTCTTCTTGGAATACTTGGTCACATGCACATAAACAGATGAGCCAAAAATTATAAAATGAGAAACATCAGGTTTCTTACCAGTGAAATCTTCTTCAAGTGTACTCATGCCAAGTATTCTATGAGGACAATAGTTTTGCACATAAACTGTAGTATTGCATGCTTCTGCTCACAAATGCATTGGTAGGCCATGATCATGCACCATCGCTCATGCTGCACCCACGATCGTTATGTTCTTCCTCTCTGCGACCCCATTTTGTTGTGGGTTATGAGGTTCTATGATTTCTCTTCGAATTCCTTCTTTGCTGCAGAAGACTTTGAATTCGTTAGAGATGTATTCTCCACCATTATCGCTCCTTAGATATTTTCACTTACTTCCTCAAATCTTTCTCCACCAATGCTTTAAACTCACAAAACTTTGAGAATGTTTGACCCTTCTTTTGCATGAAGAATATCCAACATTTACGAGAAAGGTCATCAACAAAAATAACATAATACCTATGTTTTGTTTTTGAAGCAACCGAGAATGGTCCACACATGTCCGTGTGAATTCTCTCTAGGATCACTGAAGCATGGTTCTCATTTTCATGAAAGGTGGACTTTACATACTTCCTCAGGGTGCACCCCTTGCACTGATCTAACTAAGAAAGTGTTCCCATTGGAAGTCTAGTAGATATTTGTTGCATGATCTTCAAGGCCCCATGAAGGTTCTTGGGGCGATGTTGTAGTGGTTGCAGTGTCGTTATGTTCTCCTTTTGAACAGATTGTGAAGAAGCTAAATTTTGCAGTATGAGATACTACCTTGCGGCCCTTTTTAGGTGGAACAATAGTTGGAACTACCTCTGGTATTCTGTAGATATGACCCCCAAGAGAAACAATGGCACTGCGGGGTCGAGACTAATAAACATTATGGCACTTCCACATATATGGTTGGCCCAAGAGAACATTACAGACATCCAGTGGGGCAACATCACATAATACCTCATCCTTGAAGGGTTGGATGCCATATGAAAATCGACATTGTTGGTTGACATGAATATCTCATCCCTAACGAAGCCACCTGATGTTGTATGGATGTCGGTGTGGTGTTATCGAAAATCCCAATTGTTTGACGACCTCTGCTGAGATGAGGTTCTTCTGGCTTCCGCTATCAACAATAAAATGAAGTGAGGTCCCCTTCACCCACATATGTGAATGAAAAATTCACTCCCTCTCTTTAGGATCTGTTGCTTCTTCTGGTTAAATTGTTGCGGTCACGACAATAGCAGTGGGGTCTACGTCAATGATCTTTCCCTTACTATTATTTTCAGAATTAGATTTTGAATCAGGGGATGACTCTTTGTCTTTGATCTCGGCCACCAATGACTGTTTTGAGAGACATTCATCAGTGTTGTGCCAGGGGCTTTTGTGGAACTCGCACCATTTTCTGGTGTCCTTCTTTGTCTTCCTATGACCCTTCTTTTCTTGTGTCTTGGACTTGTTTTTGGGAGACTGTTTGTTAGGGCTGTCTTTGCCATACTTCGGTTGTTGCAGATTTGCAGACCCAAACTCCTGTTTCTTCATGGTGCTTAAATTTCTACTCAATTTTGACAACATATCGATAAGTAGAACTGAGTGATGAGATGTCCAGAAAATCCATTTCAGTTTGGATGTATCTGTGTAGAGCCCCACGGTATTTTAGAACCAATTGTCGCTTAGAGTCTTTGATACGTAGCTTGGTGTGCAAGGTATGGAAGGTATTGGTGAACTCCGGAACTACTTGGCCCCTCTCTTTCCGCAGTGTGGTCCATCTCATGTATTGGTCCTCATAGTTGCCAACAGGGTAATACTGTTCCTTTACCACATCCACAAAAAAATCCTAAGTGGGATCGGCCTCATATATTCCAGACTCCTCGGTGGAAATTTGCTCCCTATAAGTTTCCCACCAATTTTTGACATGAGGAAGAGCTTTAAGGAGTGCGGAGGTGATCTTTCCTTTGTCGGAAAAATTGTGAACAGAGAAATAACCTTCTAGCAGAGTTAACCATTTTTCTAGGGCTTCTGCATCTATCTGTCCTTCAAATACAGGAATATCAAAATTAAATTGTACCTTGAAAGGAGAGGTGCCTCCAAAGTGGCCACTTGATGAAGATGCACATGCTGTTATCAGCAGGCATTGAAGGATGTGGGAAAAAGTCTCCATCATTTCATCCCTCTGTCGCTTGAGAGCTTGCTCAAGCAACAAATTGATAGGATCGTCTGCTCCGTCGTTTTTCTTTTCTTCCGCCATTGAGGGTTTCTTGGATGTGCGAGAGTGATTTTATTCAAGAGAGACAAGCTTGAGACCCAACTTTCTATACTCGTGTCGGGGACATGCACTGAAAAATGATCAAGAGCAGCCTACTCTGATACCACTGATCCGAATTATTTTCAGCACGAAATGGGAGCGGAGATATAATAAAGAAATGCATAGAGATATCGTAGATATTAAAAAAGATAACATAAATGTATTAGAGATGAAACAATAAACACAGATATACAGTAATACACAATTTCTATTAATGAAATAAATGTACAGAGACTGTAAAAATACAAAGTGAAAGACTCGCTAGAATGGTGGCATCTTATCTCTAAGAAGAGATGTGACGACTACTCGCATTCGTAAGAAGATGGTTACAATGAGGCTCTAAAGGAATTTTTACAATAACCAGGAATTCCAAAAACTCTAGACATCCAAAAACCTAACCCTAGGAGATGAAGCACCAAAAATCATGTGGGCCCCGTTTGGGTAAGTGAGTACATCAACTTCTTAGGGTCGTAACCTTTGTATATGATCTTCGTTTTAGGCGTGTGATATCTCATTGGAAAGGTATTGTCCAGGAGATTCATTTTGGGGGATCAATAATGTCTTTTTTTTTATCATTGAGAACCTCGATATCGAAAAACTTCATTTGGGCCCTAAAAATGGCCCCAGAAGTTAAAAACTGCTAAAAATAGTAAATTTCCAAAATTGTCAGAAAACTGTTTTGAGCCAGTCGGAAAAGGTGGGTGGCCACTGATATCACCCAAGATCAATCCTCCTTACTTAGGAAGTAATTTTATGCATTGCGTTGAGTTCTCGAGGGAAAGGGAAAAGTGTTTGCTGAATCTGCATCTTGGTGAGCTCTTGGCCTTGCTGGAGATGTCGCGCTGCTCAGTTTGTGGAAGTTTGTCAAGAATGTGTTGAGGCTAAGGTCGTTGAACAAGTCGAGCTACATGAGAGGACGATGTGCAGAAGGAATCTTTGGGCTTTGCTACAACCTTGTTGACTTGCTTCTGTTTGATAGAAGGTGCTTGGGGTGAGGCTATAATGGTTGTAGTGTCATTCTATTCTCCTTTTGAACATATTGTGAAGAAGCTAAATTTTGTAGTATGAGATAGTACCTTGCGGCACTTTTAAGGTGGAACCGTAGTTGGAACTACCCTTGGAATTCTGTAGAGATTCCCCCCCAGAGAAACAATGACACTACAAGGTTGAGACTCATATACAACATAACGCTTCCACATATATGGTTGGCCCAAGAGGACATCATAGACATCTAGTGGGGATACATCACATAATACCTCATCCTTGAAGGGTTGGATGTTGTATGACAATCGACATTGTTGGTTGACACGGATATCTCATCCTTGGCGAAGCCACCCGATGTTGTATGTTTGCGGGTGTAGTGTCGTCGACAATCCCAACTATTTGACGACCTCTGCTGAGATGAGGTTCTTCTGGCTTCTGCTATAAATAATAAAATGTAGTGGGGTCCCCTTCACCCACATCTGTGAATGAAAAAGGTGCTCCACCTCTTCAGGACCTGTTGTTTCTTTTGGTTGAATTGTTGCAGTCACGAAAATAGAAGTGGGGTCCACGTCAATGATATAACTTTTACCATTATTTTCATAATGAGATTATGTATCAGGGGACAACTCTTTGTCTTTGATCTCCGCCATCGATGAATGTTTTGAGAGACATTTCCAGGGGATTTTTTGGAACTTGCACCATTTTATGGTGTCCTTCTTTGTGTTCATGTGACCTTTCATTTCCTGTGTCTTGGACTGGTTTTCGGGAGACTATTTGTTAGGGATGTCTTTGCCATACTTTGGTTGTTGAAGATTTGTAGACCCAAACTCCTGTTTGTTCTCGTGCTTAAATTTATGCCTGATTTTGATAGCACATTGATAAGAAGCATCGAGTGATGAGATGTCTAGAAAATCCATTTTAGTTTGGATGTATCTGTGTAGAACCCCACGGTATTTCAGAACCAAATGTCGCTCAGAGTCATTGATACCCAGCTTGGTGTGCAAGGTATGGAAGGTATTGGTGAAATTCGGAAATTCTTGGCCCCTCTCTTGCCGTAGTGTGGTCCATCTCGTGTACTGGTCCTCATAGTCGCCAACAGGGTAATACTGTTCCTTTACCGCATCACAAAAAAAATCCCATGTGGGATCGACCCCATATATTCCAGACTCCTTTGTGGAAATTTTCTCCTAGTAAGTTTTGCACCAATGTTTGACATGAGGGAGAGCTTTAAGGAGTGTGAAGGTGATCTTTTCTTTGTCGAAATTTTTTTGAATAGAGAAATAACCTTCTAGCAGAGTTAACCATTTTTCTAGGGCTTCTGCATCTATCTATCCTTCAAATACAGGAATATCAAAATTAACTTGTACCTTCAAAGGCAAGGTGCCTCCAAAGTGGTTGCTTGATGAAGATGCACCTTTTGTTATCGGCAGTCGTTGAAGCATGTGGGAAAAATTCTCCATCATTTCATCCCTCTGTCGCGTGAGAGCTTGCTCATGCAACATATTGATAGGATTGTCTTCTCCGTTGTTTTTCTTTTCTTCCACCATTGAGAGTTTCTGTGGTGTGTGAGAGAGATTGTATTCAAGAGAGACAAGCTCGAGACCAAACTTGCTATACTCATACCTCGTCAGGGAAATGCACCGAAAAATGATCAAGAGCAGCCTGCTCTAATACCACTGATCCAGATTATTTTCAGCATGAAATGTGAGTGGATATATAATAAAGAAATGATTAAAGATATCGCAGATATTCAATAAGGTAACAAAAATGTATCAGAGATGCAACCATAAACACAGATATATAGTAATACATGATTTCTATTAATGAAAGAAATGTACAAAGAATGTAAAAATATAGAGTGAAAGACTCGTGAGAATGGTGGCAGCTTATCTCTGAGAAGAGATGTGATGGCTACTCGCATTCGCAAGAAGATGGTTACAATGAGGCTGTGAAGGCCTTTTTACAATAAACAGGAATGCCCAAAACCCTAGACATCCAAAAACCTAACCCTAGGAGATGAAGCACCAAAAGTCATGTGGGCCCTGTTTGGGTAAGTGAGTACATCAACTTCCTGGGGTCGTAACTTTTGCATATGATCTCCGTTTTAGGCGTGTGATATCTCGTTGGAAAGGTATTGTCAAGGAGATTCATTGTGGGGGATCAATAATTCTTTTGTCTATCATTGAGAACCTCTATCCATACAAACCTTCATTTGGGACCTCAAAATGGCCCCGAAAGTTAAAAACTACTAAAAATAGTAAATTGCCAAAATTTCCAGAAAACTTTTTTGAGCTAGTAGGAAAAGGTGGGTGGCCACCGATATCCACCTGGATCAATCCTCCCTTCTTAGGAATAAATGGTCTCCATTTTGTTGAGCTCCTGAGGGAGAGAGAAAAGCGTTTGCTGAATCTACATCTTGGTGAGTTGCTTGCCTTCCTGGAGATGTCACCCTGCTCAGTTTGTGGAAGTTGGTCACAAACCTATTGAGGCTGAGGCCATTCAAAAAGTCCGGCTACATGAGAGGATGATGTGTAGAAGGAATCTTTGTGCTTTGTTGCAACATTATCGACTTGCTTATGTTTGATAGAAGGTGCTTGGGGCAAGGTTGTAGTGGTTGCAGTGTACTTCTGTTCTCCTTTTGAACAGATTGTGAAGAAGCTAAATTTTGCAGTATGAGATACTACCTTGCGGCTCTTTTTAGGTGGAATAGTAGTTGGAACTACCTCTAGTATTCTGTAGAGATGACCCCCCCCGAGAAATAATGACACTGTGGGGTCGAGACTCATAAACAACATGGAACTTCCACATATATGGTTGGCCCAAGAGTACATTATAGACGTCTAGTGGGGAAACATCACATAATACCTCATCCTTTAAGGGTTGGATTCTGTATGACAATCTACATTGTTGTTTGTCACAGATATCTCGTCCTTAGCGAAGCCACCCGATGTTGTATGGCTACGGGTGTGGTGTTGTCGACAATCCCAACTGTTTGATGACCTCTGCTGAGATGAGGTTCTTCTAGTTTCCAATATCAACAATAAAATGCAGTGGGGTCCCCTTCACCCACATCTGTGAATGAAAAAGGTGATCCCCCTCTTCAGGATATGATGGTTCTTCTGGTTGAATTGTTGCGGTCGCGACAATAGCAGTGGGGTCCGCGTCAATGATTTGTCCTTTACCATTATTTTCAGAATTAGATTTTGAATTAGGGGATGGATCTTTGCCTTTCATATCGACCACCAATGGCTGTTTTGAGCGACATTCATCGGTGTTGTGCTAGGTTCTTTTATTGAAATCGCATCATTTTCTAGTGTCCTTCTTTGTCTTCCCGTGACCGTTATTTTCCTGTGTCTTGGACTTGTTTTCGGGAGACTGTTTGTTAGGGATGTCCTTGCCATACTTTGGTTGTTGCGGATTTGTAGACCTGAACTCCCATTTATTCTGGTGCTTAAATTTATGCTCGATTTTGACAACATATTGATAAGCAACACTAAGTGATGAGATGTCCATAAAATCCATTTCAGTTAGGATGTATTTGTGTAGAGCCCCATGGTATTTCAAAACCATATGTTGCTTAGTGTCTTTGATACCCAGCTTAGTGTGCAAGGTATGGAAGGTATTGGTGAACTCCATAACTTCTTGGCCCCTCTCTTGCCATAGTGTGGTCCATTTCATGTATTGGTCCTCATAGTTGCCAACAGGGTAATACTATTCCTTTACTGCATCCACAAAACAATCCCAAGTGGGATCGGCCCCATATACTCCAGAATCCTCTGTGGAAATTGTCTGCCAGTACGTTTCCCACCAATGTTTGACATGAGGCAAAGCTTTAAGGAGTGAAAAGGTGATATTTTCTTTGTTAGAAAAATTGTGAATAGAGAAATAACCTTCTACTAAAGTTAACCATTTTTCTAGGGCTTCTGCATCTATCTGTCCTTCAAATACAAGAATATCAAAATTAACTTGTACCTTGAAAGGTGAGGTTCCTCCAAAGTGGCCTCTTGACGAATATTCACCTACTGTTATTGGCAGACATTGAAGGATGTGGGAAAAATTCTCCATCATTTCGTCCCTCTGTCACATGAGAGCTTTCTCAAGCAACAGATTGATAGGATCGTTTTCTCCATCGTTTTTCTTTTCTTCCGCCATTGAGGGTTTCCTGGGTGTGTGAGAGTGATTGTCTTCAAGAGAGACAATATTGAGACCCAAATTTCTATACTCGGACCTCGTCGGGGACATGCACTGAAAAATGATCAAGAGCAGCCTGCTCTGATACCATTGATCCAAATTATTTTCAGCACAAAATGTGAGTGGAGATATAATAAAGAAATGCACAGAGATATCACAGATATTCAATAAGATAACATAAATGTATGTAATATACAACAATAAACATAGATATACAATAATACACGATTTCTATTAATGAAATAAATGTCCAGAGACTGTAAAAATACAAAGTGAAAGACTCGCTAGAATGGTGGCAACTTATCTCTGAGAAGAGATGTGATGGCTACTCGCATTCGCAAGAAGATGGTTACTATGAGGCTCTGAAGGCCTTTTTACAATAAATAGGAATTTCAAAAACCCTAGACATCCAAAAACCTAACCCTAGGAGATGAAGCACCAAAAGTCACGTGGGCCCCGTTTGGGTAAGTGAGTACATCAACTTCCCGGGGTCGTAAATTTTGCATACGATCTCTGTTTTAGGCGTGTGATAGCTCGTTGGAAATGTATTGTCAAGGAGATTGATTTTTGGGGCTCAATCAAACCTTCGCCTATCACTAAGAACCTCGATCTCAAAAAACATTCATTTGGGCCCTCAAAATGGCCCCGGAAGTTAAAAACTGCTAAAAATAGTAAATTGTCAAAATTGCTAGAAAACTATTTTGAGCCAGTCAAAAAAGGTGGGTGGCCACCGATATCCACCTGGATCAATGCTCCCTCCTTAGGAATAAATTGTCTCCATTGCGTTGAGTTCCACAGGGAGAGGGAAAAGCGTTTGCTGAATCTGCATTGGTGAGCTGCTTGCCTTGCTGGAGACATCACGATGCTCAGTTTGTAGAAGTTTTTCACGAACCTGTTGAGGCTAAGTCTGAGGCCATTCAACAAGTTGGGATACATGAGATGACAATGGGCAGAAGGAATCTTTGCACTTTACTTCAACCTTGTCGACTTGCTTTTTTTTTATTGAAGGTTCTTGGGGCGAGGCTGTAGTGGTTGCAGTGTCCTTCTGTTCTCCTTTTGAATAGATTGTGAAGAAGATAAATTTTGCAATATGAGATAATACCTTGTAGTACTTTTTAGGTGGAACATTGATTGGAACTACATATGGTATTTTGTAGAGATGACCCCCCAGAGAAACAATGACACTGCGAGGTTGAGACTCATAAACAACATGGCACTTCCACATATATGGTTGGCCCAAGAGAACATCACAGACATACAGTGGGGCAACATCACATAATACCTCATCCTTGAAGGGTTGGATGTCGTATGACAATCAACATTGTTGGTTGACACAAAGATCTCGTCCTTGGCGAAGCCACTCGATGTTGTATGGCTGCAGGGTGGTGTTGTCGCAATCCCAACTGTTTGATGACCTCTGTTGAGATAAGGTTCTTCTGGCTTCCACTATCAACAATAAAATGCAGTGGGGTCCCCTTCACCCACATCTGTGAATGAAAAAGGCACTCCTCCTCTTCAGGATCTATTGGTTCTTCTGGTCGAATTGTTGTGGTCGTGACAATAGTAGTGGGGTCTGTGTCAATGATCTGTCCTTTACCATTATTTTAAGAATCAGATTCTAAATCAGGGGGTGACTCTTTGTCTTTTATCTCAGCCACCAATGAATATTTTTAGCGACATTCATCGGTGTTGTGCCAGGGGCTTTTGTGGAAATCTCATCATTTTCTGGTGTCCTTCTTTGTCTTCCCATGACCCTTCTTTTCCTGTGTCTTGGACTGGTTTTCGATAGACTGCCTTTTAGGGATGTCTTTGCCATACTTTGGTTTTTGTGGATTTGTAGACCTGAACTCCTGTTTGTTTTGGTGCTTAAAATTTTGCTCGATTTTGACAACATATCGATAAGCAACACTAAGTGATGAGATGTCCAGAAAATCCATTTCAGTTTGGATGTATCTGTGTAGAGCCCCATGGTATTTTAGAACCAAATTTCGCTGGAAGTATTTGATACTCAACCTGGTGCACATGGTATGGAAGGTATTGGTGAACTTCGGAAATGCTTAGCCCCTCTCTTGCCACAGTGTGGTTCATGTCATGTACTAGTCTTCATAGTTGCCAACAAGGTAATACTGTTCCTTTATCGCATCCACAAAAAAATTCCAAGAGGGATCGACCCCATATATTCCAGACTCCTCTGAGGAAATTTGCTCCCAGTAATTTTCCCACCAATGTTTGACAAGAGGGAGGGATTTAAGGAGTGCGAATGGGATCGTTTCTTTGTCGAAAAAATTGTGAACAGAGAAATAACCTTGTAGCAGAGTTAACCATTTTTCTAGGGCTTTTGCATCTGTCTGTCCTTCAAATACAAGAATATCAAAATTAACTTGTACCCTGAAAGGCGAGGTGCCTCCAAAGTGGCCACTTGATGAAGATGCACCTGCTGTTATTGGTAGGCATTGAAGAATGTGGGAAAAATTCTCCATCATTTGATCCCTCTGTCGTGTGAAATCTTGCTCAAGCAACAGATTGATAGGATTGTCTGCTCCGTCATTTTTATTTTCTTCCGCCATTGAGGGTTTCTTCGGTGTGAAATAGAAGTTGTCTTCAAGAGAGACAATCTCGAGACCCAAATTGCTATACTCGGACATCATCGAGGACATGCACTGGAAAACGATCAAGAGCAGTCTGCTCTCATACCACTGATCCAGATTATTTTCGACACGAAATGCGAGCGAAGATATAATAAAAAAATGCACAGAGATATCGTAGATATTCAATAAGATAACATAAATGTATCAAATATACAACCATAAACATAGATATACAGTAATACATGATTTCTTTTAATGAAAGAAATGTATAGAGACTGTAAAAATACAGAGTGAAAGACTCGCTAGAATGGTGGCAACTTATCTCTGAGAAGAGATGGGACGGCTACTCGCATTCACAAGAAGATGGTTACAATGAGGCTCTAAAATCCTTTTTACAATAAAAAAGAATGCCAAAAACCCTAGACATCCAAAAACCTAACCTTAGGGGATGAAGCGCCAAAAGCCATGTGGGCCCCGTTTGGGTAAGTGAGTACATCAACTTCCCGAGGTTGTAACTTTTGCATTCGATCTCCGTTTTAGGCCTGTGATAGCTCTTTGGAAAGGTATTGTTGAAGAGATTCATTTTAGGGTCTCAATAATGCCTTTGGATATCATTCAGAACCTCGATATCGAAAAAAATTCATTTGGGCCCTCAAAATTGCCCTAGAAGTTAAAACTGCTAAAAATAGTAAATTGCCAAAATTGTCAGAAAATTGTTTTGAGCCAATTGAAAAAGGTGGGTGGCCACCGATATCCACATGGATCAATCTTCCCTCCTTAGGAAGCAATGGTGTCCATTGCGTTGAGTTCCCAGGGGAGAGGAAAAAGTGTTTGCTGAATCTGCATCTTGGTGAGCTGCTTGCCTTGTTGGAGACGTCGCGGCTCAATTTGTGGAAGTTTTTCATGAACTTGTTGAGGATGAGGCTGTTCAACAAGTTGGGCTACATGAGAGGACGATGTGCAGAAGGAATCTTTGCACTTTGATGCAGCCTTGTTGACTTGCTTTTGTTTGATAGAAGGTGCTTGGGGTGAGGTTGTAGTGGTTGCAGTGTCCTTCAGTTCTCCTTTTGAACAGATTGTGAAGAAGCTAATTTTTGCAGTATGAGATACTACCTTGCAACACTTTTTAGGTGGAAAAGTAGTTGGAACTACCTTATGTATTCTGTAGAGATGACCCCCCAGATAAACAATGAAACTGCAGGGTCGAGACTCATAAATAACATGGCGCTTCCACATATATGGTTGGCCCAAGAGAACATCACAGACATCCAGTGGGGAAACATCACATAATACCTCATCCTTGAAGGGTTGGATTCTTTATGACAATCGACATTGTTGGTTGACACGAAGATCTCGTCCTTGGAAAAGCCACCAAATTTTGTATGGATGTGGGTGTGGTTTTGTCGACAAGCCCAACTATTTGACGACTTCTGCTGAGATGAGGTTCTTTTGGCTTCCACTATCAACAATAAAATGCAGTGGGGTCCCCTTCACCCACATTTGTGAATGAAAAAGACACTCTCCCTCTTCAGGATCTATTGGTTCTTCTGGTTGAATTGTTGCGGTCACGACAATAGCAGTGGGGTCCACGTCAATGATCTGTCCTTTACCATTATTTTAAGAATTAGATTCTAAATTAGAGGACAACTCTTTGTCTTTGATCTCGACCACCAATGAATGTTTTGAGTGACATTCATCGGTGTTGTGCCAGGGGATTTTGTGGAACTTGCACCATTTTCTGGTGTCCTTCTTTGTCGTCCCATGACCCTTCTTTGCCTATGTCTTGGATTGGTTTTCAGGAGACTGTTTGTTAAGGCTGTCTTTTCCATACTTTGGTTTTTGCGGATTTTCAGACCCAAACTCCTGTTTGTTCTGGTGCTTAAATTTCTTCTCGATTTTGACAGCATATCGATAAGTAGCACCAAGTGATGAGATGTCCAGAAAATCCATTTCAGTTTGTATGTATCTGTGTAGATCCCCACAGTATTTCAGAAGCAAATGTCCCTCGGAGTCTCTGATACCCAGCTTGGTGTGCAAGATATGGAAGGTATTGGTGAACTCCAAAACTTCTTGGCCCCTCTCTTTCCACAGTGTGTTCCATCTCATGTACTGGTCCTCATAGTTGCCAACAGAGTAATACTATTCCTTTACCGCATCCACAAAAAAATACTAAGTGGGATCGACCCCATATATTCCATACTCCTCTGTGGAAATTTTCTCCCAGTAAGTTTCCCACCAATGTTGGACATGAGGGAGAGATTTAAGGAGTGCGAAGGCGATCTTTTCTTTGTTGGAAAAATTGTGAACAAATAAATAACCTTCTAGCAAAGTTAACCATTTTTCTAAGGCTTCTTCATCTATCTGTCCTTCAAATATAGGAATATCAAAATTAACTTGTATCTTGAAAGGCAAGGTGCCTCCAAAGTGCCCGCTTGATGAAGATGCACCTGTAGTTATCGACAGACGTTGAAGGATGTGGGAAAAATTCTCCATCATTTCGTCCCTCTGTCATGTGAGAGCTTGCTCAAGCAACAAATTGATAGGATCATCTACTCCGTCGTTTTTCTTTTCTTCCGCCATTGAGGGTTTTTTAGGTGTGCGAGAGAGATTGTCTTCAAGAGAGACAAGATTGAGACCCAACTTTCTATACTCGGACCTCATCGAGGACATGCACTGAAAACTAATCAAGAGCAACCTGCTCTGATACCATTGATCCAGATTATTTTTGGCACGAAAGGCGAGCGGAGATATAATAAAGAAATGCACAGAGATATCGTAGATATTCAATAAGATAACATCAATGTATCAGATATGCAACCATAAACATAAATATACAGTAATACAAGATTTCTATTAATGAAAGAAATGTACAGAGACTGTAAAAATACAAAGTGAAAGACTCACTAGAATGGTGGCAACTTATCTTTGAGAAGAGATGTGATGGCTAGTCGCATTCGCAAGAAGATGGTTACAATGAGGCTCTGAAGGAATTTTTACAATAAACAGGAATTCCAAAATCCCTAGACATCCAAAAACCTAAATCTAGGAGATGAAGCGCCAAAAGTCATGTGGGCCCCGTTTGGGTAAGTGAGTACATCAACTTCTCAGGGTCGTAACTTTTTCATACGATCTCTGTTTTAGGCGTGTGATAGATCGTTGGAAAGGTATTGTTGAGGAGATTCATTTTGGGGGCTTGATAATATATTTGGCTATCATTGAGAACCTCGATCTCAAAAAACCTTCATTTGGGCCCTCAAAATGGCCCCGTAAGTTAAAACCTGCTAAAAATAGTAAATTGCCAAATTTGCTAGAAAACTATTTTGAGCCAGTCGAAAAAGGTGGGTGGCCATAGATATCCACCTGGATCAGAAAAATTAGTAACTAGAAGGGCCATTACACAACCCTTTAATTTAGTCAACTCAATTTTCACATAACCAATCAATTACCAATTTTCCTTAGAGAACATTTAGAAATGTAGAGATATTCTGCAAGTTAATCCTGAATGCTGAGATAAAAAAGAACCATTCTTCATCATAATTCACATGACTGGGTCCCGCCTAAATATATATAGGAATTGCAACCCATTTGTATGAAGGGGTTTCAAGTTGTGCTTTTGGGCGTCAACACTGTCCACTCTTTCCTTCAAATTTTGGTATATCCAAAGGTAGGTTAGTGGGGATGGAAAACAACTTGATTCATGACAAATGGGGTCATTCATCAACTTAGAGAGATTTAAAAATGAATATTTTCCAGAAAAGGTAGCCTAGGCTGGATCATCAATTGATTAGTATCTTGAAAAGAAGTTCATGGATTATAACTAACAACAGGTTTCTAGGAAGAGTTTGTCAATGGAACAAATCTTTGGGTAAAACCTTGTGGGTTCTAGTTAAATAGAGGATAACCTCCACCCATCATATTCTTGGATGTAAAAATAGGGTTTCCCCTATCGAACCTCCTCGCGAAGGAACTATCCCTTGCATGGGGTTATACTAACTGAGAAAGAGGTTTCCCCTAAAGGCATCCATTGCGAAGGGAAATATCCTTGCATGGTTTTCCACTGGGCTTGAAAGGTATTCCCCCCTGCTGAAACTATAGATGTGGTGAAGGGATTATTCTCAAATCCACCATATAACGTGAATGGAGTGGAAGTGGATGGCATGCTAGCGACATTTGTAGAAATTCCCCAGCCCCTAAAGGGGTTAGGACAAAAATATGGGAAATCCCTACTCCCAACAGATGGGAATGATGGAGGAATGTGACCTCTACTCCAAGGGATCACTTGGTAGGGAATTGAATAACTCCCCACACCAACGTTAGAAACTTGGGACGTTGAATGGGAACTAGTCAACACGTTAAGCATGCCCATCGACAACATACTAGAAGAAAAAGTGTTTGTTGTCGATGCCGATGACATGGATAAACTCATAGAAAGAGTGGAACCAATGAATAATGGAGAAGTGTTGTTGATTAGAGCGACTATGGTGGAATAGACCACACTAGTCATTGTGTTAGACATACCAAGAGGAAAGATCTCGCTGGTGACTATTGTCATAGTGGGAGTTGTAGGGAATCCCTACCTAGAAAGTTTTGGAGTGCCATCCATAGTGGCCCAATGAAGAGGGATATTATTAATAAAGTTTGATCTAGGAGGAATAAATTCTACCATAGGTGATGGAATGGTTTCAAATAGTGGAGGGTTGAATGGTGAAGCGTATTCATTGGCTCCAAGAGCTTCCACAGTTACAACCTCCACTTCTGAAGCATTAAATTCTGATGGTTTCATAGTTGAGATATCGACTGGACCAATCGATACAAAATTACCATATTGATCAAGATGACACCTTAGCAGAGGTGGGGGAGAATTATTTCTATTTTATTTTTCTAGTGGAAGACCTTCAATTCTCCTTGATCTATGGGGTGTTTGATCAACCACTTTGAGTTTTTATCTCTAGGAAACTATCCATACACCTTCTTAAAACAATATACGACCACCAAGAACACCCCTACAAAACTATTAGAGGTAACAACAAACACAAACTACTTTGCCAATATCTCAACTTAGGTGGATTAGGCCATGAAATCGTAACAGTGAAGAAGTAAGGAAGAGAGCTTCCAGACAAATGAATAGGTTGATTAATTTTTGTGGACCAATGAGCGAAGGAATGAAAAGTAGTTATCCCAACCTGCATCAACTAGCCTTATCCAGTTCAATTACCCATGCTTCATGGGGCACCCTCCAATAGTATTGAATAGTGGGATACAAAATCTGCCTCAGGTACCATGAAAAACCCCTAGTCACCTATGAGATCCTTAGGAACACCAACTATGGTTACCAAATCGCAGTCAACATTCAGGGAAACAATCGATATTCAAGATCAAATGTATGGGAATGGTAACAAATCCCAAATCCTCGAAAGAACTACCCCTCATGGAGGTAAGGGAATTGACGAAACCCCCAATATACGATCTCTCCACTTTGATCGATTAACCTTCGGAGGGGAATCTCCTTGGATCTCCCTTACTTGACCTCATGCTTAGCTCCTGTGTGATAGGAGTTTCTTGTCCACACCTACACGACAGTAATATTTTACATTCCCTATCTCAGGCTCCTAAATTTGTTTAGCAGCCTTGGAGAAATTTACTCTCCAACCAGCACGAAGGCCCTATCATAAACTTGTTGGTGTATTCTATTGAAACGAAAAATGTTTAATAAATTTTATTAAGCATTCATTTTATTGGTTGTTACTTACTCAAAAGGTTTATGGATGAAACTTGGATGGTGTTTTGATAGACCCAAAGAAATATAAACACTTTTAAGAACACTATGCACAATGCAGTTTCTTCACTGAAAATTGAAAGTGCTAACAACACTTCAACTGAAAACAAACTCTCTTCTTTTATGTTTTTTGAAAATGAAAAAAATGAAATTTCTTGTATGCAATATTTCAAATCACTTTGCATTGCAACCTAAAATACTTCTTTGAAGGTTATCCAAAAATAATACAAAATATTTTTACACAGGGTTTCTTTTGTTTTGTGGAAGGCTACTATAACTGAAAATAAACAACTTAGCAAAGAAAATTAAATTTCATAAATACTTGAGTGCCAACAAATAATTTATTTTCTTGACTGTTTTACAGGAAAAGGAAACAAGAGAAGAAAAACTAGCAAACAAGCTATTTTTTTTTAAACAAATTAATATGCAACTACAATGAAAATTTTATTTTTCTTTTTAGAAATGAAGGGAAGAAGGTCAAAAAGAAGAAAGTAAATAGTTTCTAATCACTGTAACAAAATTCAATCCGAAAACTAAGCCTAGACATACAACTAAGCTTGATAACCTTATAAAAAAAAGACCAAATTGACTGAAAACAAGATATTTTAGATGATTTAAGAGTTTTCTAGGACTTAACAAAGAAATTAAAAGAAAACACAAACCCAGGAGGTTCATCTTATGATGAAGAAGCAACCTAGAACCTTAAAAATTGAGAGATAAGCTGAAAATTCAAAATTTTACACAGATATGAGACTATGTACACTAGCACTTGTGAATATCTATGGGTTATACAAATTCAAACCGCAGACGTCCACAACTCATCCAAAGCCAAAGCGTGGATGAACTAGTAAATTTTGAAAAATAAAAAGAGCCAACCCAAAAGGAGGTTTCCAAAAACCTTGTAAAATGTTTCTAGATGGCTAATTCTTTGAAGAGAAAGTCTAGAAAACAAGAAAAGGTATAGGAATCAAAGACAATGCAAGACACCTTAAGAATGACCAAAACTAGGAGAAGAAATCCCCAGTATGGTTTCCAATTTTGTTATGGTACTTTTCCCTTGTGACCTTAGGTCATGTCATAGTAGAGCAAGGCCATATATAAAATCCATAAATCTACCCTCACAGACAATAATAATATTAGAAGAAAAAACACTTTCAGAAGTGAAAGAGGGAGAGATAGATAAGGAGAGGCCTCACATCTTGTATCCTATGTCTGATGTTGATCCTCTCTCTTCACCTTTGATGTTGCTCCTGATCTCCACTGGTATCAAACTACATCAAAATACCAATTCTATGTTGCAACAAGGTAGTTATATATTCAAATCATACATATAATGTGAAAATATTCAAGTATATGAAAGAAACAAGCATATATCGACAAATCAAAATCAATTTACACATGTATGGAGGAAAGAGAAACTCTTTTATTGAAAATGGTAAAAATGAGTAGCTACAACCTAACTCGAACTGTCAACACTTCCTCGAACTACTGACACTTCCATGAAGCCAACCACCCAGGTTCCTCCAATTTTCCTTGAAGCATAAAATTAACATAATGATCCTTCTTTAGATGACCCAAAAGGGATAGGAACACACCCTATAGTCATTTAAGGGAGAAGAATAAGAATTGGAAAGAAATTCCCAGAGCAAGGGGATGCTACTCAAAGGATGAAGGGAGATAGGGAAGCTTTCAAATTCAACAACATAACTTTGCACCTTGGTTGTACCCCTCACCCATTCCCCCCAAAGTTCCTTTACACTATACTGAAGTATTTGAGGAGGTCGAATTCCATTGTGTATGGGCTCATGGGAGGTTAAGAACAAGCCCAACTAAAAGCCCCACCTGAAAATGTGGAATTATTTTAATTTTCACATTTTTTTAGGGAATCCATGAGTTGCATACTAGCAAAGCATGAACATCCTCGATTTGTACACTGATAACCCGCAATTGGAAATAATTTTTTTTTTTTAGATGATTCTGATGGAAGAGTATGGGATTTACATATCCAAGGTAGGGAAAATGACTGAGCCATCTCACAAATGCATTGATGTGGAAAATTGTGGTATAACAACTGGGTATCAAAGACAAAATACCAAGGTTTAGGATAAAGTAAGTGACAATCCCAATAATAGTGGCCCGATCAACTCTTTACTACATCCCTCTTACAACAAAAAATGAAACCAATCTAGCTTCACAAAAATAAATGGAAAATCATGGCATACCAAAGAAGCGAAACCCTATTATTCTTCATCCACAAGCTGAGGATGACCACTCAAATTCTCTAACCATAAAAAATTCCAAAAATTATCTTGCACTCTAGATTTGTGATTTGGATAACCTATAAGTCTTCCCCCAAAACCAATGCAATTCCACCACTATGAAATTTTACAACCTTTCACCACTTTCGATGAAGTTTCCCACTGACAAGAGGCAAAGGAACCCACTAAATTTTCTAATTGTTGAGCTTGATACCAACAAAACTAAGGTAATATTCCCTCTCAATATATTTTTATGCTAAGGAGTACACACCAGAGGTCAAGCATATAGGAAATACCAAAGATGAGGGATTTGTAGGCTCTCCCCACATAACAAAACACCATCTCATATTTTCCCCGAAGATCCTTTAGGGATCCTTCCTAAGGATTGATGAAAAACACCTATAGAATTAGTTTGACATCCATATCCATCTAGATCAGGGGAAGATTCAAAGTGAGAGTTACCTAAGAGGTTAGCCAGACACAACGAACTGAAAACCTTGTGATACAAATCAAGACCCAAATCAATGACGGGATTGGAAAAGATCATGTCTTCAGTTAACAATTCTTCATAGTAGTTCACCAACTATGGAGGATCGTCCATATTCCCTAGCCCCACTCCCAAGGGAATCCACATGTCTACCCATCCCTACAAATTCCATACAAAAAACCTCCTATGCTACATACACATAGTAGATCCCCTAGGGAGACATGATACATCTCATTCATAGCATAAAAATACAAATAAATCATGAGTACAAGAGTCAGTAGTTTATAACATCCATTGTTGAAGAGTGCAAATAGAATAGTTGTTGGTCTATAGAAGCCACCATAGTTGGTGGAGGTTTTTAGTGTTACAAAATTGGCAAAAATTGTCAAAACAACCTCCACAAAACATTTATTTTTGATAATGTATGTTTTTGGAGATATTATAATGGAACTTCATTATAACTAAAAAGAAATTGGGCGGGCAGAGGATGTAGCCGATGTTTTTCTAGTTGGTGCACTTTAGGGTCTATACACACCAATGCGTTCTCAAACATAAAGCATCAGTTCCTACATTACACCAAAAGCACTAGGCTAGTCCTAATATATTGGGGCACTGTTACGTTTATAAAAAAGAACGCACCAATGATTTAATAAAAAGACTGCACCAATGGAATCTATGATACCAAGCACCGATGTGTTCTATAACTTAAAGCACAAGTGCTTAACATTACAAGAACAAGTGCTTAACATTACAAGAAAACATCGGGGTTGTCCAAAAAAGATTGGGGCACCGATTCTCTTATAAGTAATAATGCACCGGTGCCTTAATAAGAATAAGGCACCGAGCGAATCTATGATACCATCACTGGTGCATTAAAAAACAAGCCCTACTAGTGCATGATATTCAGAACACACTGGGGCACAAGTGCAATACAGAAGCACCGATGCATTTATTAATTAAACACATTGATAAAGGTTTATTATTATTATAATTGTTGGTTAAAAGAGTACTGATATAGATGTTGGTTCCTTTTATATCAACACTGGTGCAAATTTAATTACGACACCAATGCATTATATTATGAAATGCGCCGGTGTTGTTTATCATTAAACACATCGATTGTAATTTTCTCTTTTTAGAAACATTGACTTGTGACAATGCACAATTATTGTTATTTTTTAATTCCATTGTTCATAAAAAAAATGACATATATCTTATAATATAATTCATATAAAGTAAATTTTGATTAGTGCATTTGGATATGATGTTTGGATTAATTTGTTATATCATCATATTTCACATCTCTTCATTGTAATATTTAATTATCCATAGATTTAATCAATGATGTAACATTTCACAAAAACATTGGACAACACAATAGAATAAAATAAAAAAACAATTTATTATATATGAATAATAGGCTCTTTGTCATACAAAATTCGTCGACACTTATTGGTAACTTCAATTGGGACACTATGTCCATTACATTAAACAAAATATCTGATTTTCACAGACAAATATTTCAAAAAATACAACATCTTGCATTGATATCCAAATATATTGATCATTATTCTTCGTTGGAACTATAGTCAGTGCTCGAGATACTTCCATGGCTTGGGTTATTTGGTCGAATGCTTTGTTGGTTGTCTCGATTGTTTTCCTCTTATTCAAATGATTCCATCTACAAAAATAAAAATAAAGTGTAACGAGTGTATCTACATTGGCGAGGATAATGAAAATAAAAATAAACATTATACATGAATGTAAATTGAAAAGTGGCATACCATAGTA
This sequence comes from Picea engelmannii, assembly GCA_009831015.1. Taxonomy (NCBI): domain Eukaryota; kingdom Viridiplantae; phylum Streptophyta; class Pinopsida; order Pinales; family Pinaceae; genus Picea; species Picea engelmannii. The sequence continues at coordinate 207,321 of ML804848.1, read as the reverse complement.
AGAATTGAGTCCCGAATGATACACATTTTTTGAAAATAAAATCTCATGCCTTTTTCCAACAACTCTTATGTTGGAACATTTCCATACTTTAAAAAAAATCAAATCTCATGCATTTTGTCAACAACTCTTATGTTGGAAAATTTCCATACTTTGTTTCATACAAGTTTTATACCCCATAATAAATCATAGATTTAATATAAAATATTTTTTTTGTTCCCTTAATTATAAAATGAGAGAAGTAAAACAATATAAGATACTTACAAATTCCACAATTAATTTTTGATATTCTAACATATACTTACAACCCTTACTTAACCCAATGTCGATCAATTCTTGCAAAGGCTCTTCTTTATATGTTAGCACCTGTTTGAATACATTCAAGGATGGTTGTTATAAAACAAATTAAAATATACAAAAATGAAATCTTAAGTTAATGTTATAAGGAAATAAAAATTACTCACAAAATTTACTATCAACCATTTTCTTCCTTGTCGTTATGTTTTATGTGCTGAATGGGTTCCATTTTGTTTTCTTTTCTGCAAGAAACTACTTGAAAATTATTATTTAATGCTAAATTATTTATTTGTATGTACCTAATAGAAAATTTCAATGATTTCATACATTTGAAGCACGTTTTTGTTGAAATGGCTCCTCCTGCGATGCAATTATGTCCATTACTTTTACCATCTCCTTGTACACTTTTTATGACATTCATACTAGCATATTTTGGATATAAGCTCGTTGATCCTTTGGGATTTTAATAATCTTCTTGAAAAAGGTGAGATGACAAAAAAATATTTTTATATTGATATATGAAAACTAAATATAACAAAATTGATATTAATAAAGAAATGGTTTGTAGTAATATATACATATTCTAGAAAAACATTTTTAGGAATATTACTTTTTGAATGATTCTTTTTTGTTGTATGTTTTTTCTATTGCAATTATGATAGGTCTCATTGACCATTTCTCTGGAAACGATTCTTGTAGTTTATATATAACGTGGTTCTTGGAATCATTGGATTGATTTCTGTACTGTAAGTGGAAAGTAGGTTAATATGTTTGTTCCACTATATCCCTCATAGTTTTGTAAAAGTCCCCTCCCTTTCATTATTCTCCAGAACCACTCCAGATGATCTAAGGACCAATTCATCATCATTTACATCTTCTATAAAAAACAAAACCTAGGATGACATTTCGTTCCTTTGTTGTTGATCCCTGTATAAAATTAAACATATGTGAATTAATAGATTTTTTGAAACATATTATATAATATTTTAAAGTATATTATTAATGAAAATTCAAAAAATAACTATACCATATAGCCCTCCACCATAGATCCCTCAGGATGTGCTCTCTATCTAATGAAATCCTTCAATAACTTCAAGTTCCTCTCCACCATTCACATTGACCTTTTGTGTATATAACTCCACACATTTCAATCTGCTCAACTTGGTGTATGAGGTAGTGTTCTTGTGCATTGAAAAATTCCATAGGTAGATACTTTTACGTTTCACACATTAGCCGAGGAATTTCTCTCCTCCAATATTTATATTTTTTTTATGGATTTCTTTATATGACAACCACCTACACATGATATAACAAATCAGATCATAGGTTTCAACAACAACACCTACACATGATATAACCAATCAGATCATAGGTTTCAACAACAACTTCATATATATATATATATATATATATATATATATATATCTATATATATATATATCTATATATATATATATATATATATATGAGTAATTTGAGTTATGGATATAAATCATTAATATTTACCTCATTTATTTTCCAAGATCATATATAACTTGTTTTACGTTGTTTTCAAAGTTGTAAGGTAGATATAGAGGTAGAACATACTGTAAAAAAAATAGATCATATAGAAAACTATATTATAATACTGAAAAGACGTAGATTTACAAATATAGAAATCTACATCCAAAATAATTACCTTATTGAAGGTATGTCAATCATGAGTTTTCACCCCACCAAATTCACATTTCTTTGTTATGATATTTTTTTATGTTTGAAGAAAATCCCGAGGGAAATTTAATTTTCTGAATGACCTCTTTTACAACATTGCTTTCCTTCTCTGCAAATAACCATGGAAGACTATTTTAGTGTACTCCATTAATATTTGAATATTGGTTTCCTAAATGTCAATACAAATTTTAACAATTTTTTATTTGTCGCTTCATCCATCTACAATTCTCCACAATGTTTCTATTACATTCTTATTGATATGCATTATATCAAACAAATGAGCTATTTCTAGGTTCTAATAGTAGGGCAACCTATTGAATTGTGTACAGGGTAAATTTTCATTCCTTGTGGAAGCCCATTAATTCCTTAACAACATTTATGAAAAACAATTAATGAGATTATAACAATAATTGTCAGATACAATAAATATAATTAGATAGAAATTAAAAGAGCAGAACATTAATATATATGCAGACACAGACTAAATGCTTACCTTAATAGTTTAATCTATTATATTCCAACTTCCATAGGTGAGGTGTCACTCTTCATGGTTTTATTCCAGTCTCTTATTTCAAATTGAAAAGATGTTTTTATGTAGTTCGATACCTACGATTCTTAGGGAGGAAGTGACTATACTCATAAAATACCTCCTTTCCTAGACTTCTTGAATGTCACGATTTCAACCTAGGACCACAAATTGTACATGCAAATTTCTCGTTTGTTTGAAGACCTGGAAGATTATATAGATTAATGTCAGTATTATTTATATAATGAGGAATTGATATTTAAGAGCATGCATCATATTTTCATAAAATTATAAATACTATTAAATAGTGATGCCATCCCATAACTTTAGTAGATCGTCAACAAGAGGCTCAATATATATGTTCATATCTTTCACTTGGTACTTATCTAATTGGGTGGAAGTACACATAATTAATACCTTGTGTATATATATATATATATATATATATATAAGTAACTATGCAATGAATAATAAAAATGAAATGCAACGTTTAAACCAATTTTGCAAACAAATACCTAGAACAATCATTGCTAGCATTGTGCAATCCCTATTTTCCAGGGAGATAGGTTATTGTTTATAATAAAAATAGGCCACACTGAGTAAACATACCTCATCTCAACAAATGGATTGACACTGTCAACTTCCAATGAAATCCTAACATTATGAAGTCCTTCTTTAAAAATTGGCCATCTTTCTTTGATGTTCCTAAATGCAGAACCATCGGAAATTGAAGAACAACATCTTCACTTCTGTGCTCTGCATGCTAATCCATAAACTGTGCAATGCTTTGGCACCTAAACAATCATTGAAAATGTGGAATTATCGAAATATAAGGAAGAACCTTGTGATCCAGGTGGATATCGGTGGCCACCCACCTTTTCCAACTGTCTCAAAACAATTTTCTGGCAATTTTGACAATTTACTATTTTTAGTAGTTTTTAACTTCTAGGGCGATTTTGAGGGCCCAAATGAAGGTTTTTCGAGATTGAGGTTCTCAATGATAGCCAAAGGTATGATTTATCCCCAAAATGAATCTCCTCAACGATACCTTTCCAACGATCTGTCACACGGCTAAAACAAAGATCGTATGCAAAAGTTACGACCCTGGGAAGTTGATGTACTCACTTACCCAAATGGAGCCCACATGAATTTTGGCGCTTCATCTCCTAGGGTTAGGTTTTTTGATATATAGGGTTTTTGGTATTCCTATTTATTGTAAAAAGGCCTTCAAAGCCTCATTGTAACCATCTTATTGCGAATGCGGCTAGCCGTCACATCTCTTCTCAGAGATAAGCCACCACCATTCTAGCGAGTCTTTCACTCTGTATTTTTATAGTCTCTGTACATTTCTTTAATTAATAGAAATCATGTATTACTGTACCTATGTATTTATGGTTGCATCTCTGATATATTTCTGTTATATTATTGAATATCTATGATATCTTTGTTCATTTCTTTATTATATCTCTGACCTCATTTCATGCTGAAAATAATCCGGATCAGTGGTATCAGAGTAGGCTACTCTTGATCGTTTTTTCAGTGCATGTCCCCGACGAGGTCCGATTATAGAAATTTGGGTCTCGATATTATCTCTCTTGAAGACAATCGCTCTCGCACACCCAAGAAAACCTCAATGGTGGAAGAAAAGAAAAATGACGGAGCATACAATCCTATCAATTTGTTGCTTAAGCAAACTCTCACGTGACAAAGGGACGAAAGGATGGATAATTTTTCCCACATCCTTCAATGCCTGCTGATAATAGTAGGTCCATATTCATCAAGAAGCCACTTTGGAGGCACTTCGCCTTTCAAGGTACAAGTTAATTTTGATATTCTTGTATTTGAAGGACAGATAGATGCATAATCCCTAGAAAAATGGTTAACTCTCCTAGAAGGTTATCTCTATGTTCACAATTTTTCTGACAAAGAAAAGATCACCTTCGCACTCCTTAAATACCTATCTCATGTCAAACATTGGTGGGAAAGTTACTAGGAGCAAAGTTCCACAGAGGAGTTGGAATATATGGGGCCGATCCCACTAGGTATTTTTTTGTGGATGCGGTAAAGGAATAGTATTACCCTGTTGGCAACTCTGAGGACCAGTACATGAGATGGACCACACTGCAGCAAGAGAGGGGCCAAGCAGTTCTAGAGTTCACCAATACCTTCCATACCTTGTGCACCAAGTTGGGTATCAAAGACTCTGAGCGATATCTGGTTCTAAAATACCGTGGAGCTCTACACAGATACATCTAGACTGAAATGGATTTTCTGGACATCTCATCACTCGGTGCTGCTTATCGATATGGTGTTAAAATTGAGCAGAAATTTAAGTACCAGAACAAACGGGAATTTGGGTCTGCAAATCCGCAATAGCCAAAGTATGACAAACATGACCCTAACAAACAGTCTCTTGAAAACTAGTCTAAGACACAGGAAAAGAAGGGTCACAGGAAGACAAAGAAGGACACCGAAAAATTGTGCGAGTTCCACAAAATCCCCTAACACAACACCGATGAATGTCACTCAAAATAGTCATTGGTGGCCGAGATCAAAGACAAGGAGACGAAACCCGATTCAAAATCGGATTCCGAAAATACTGGTAAAGGACAAATCATTGACGCAAACACCACTGCTATTGTTGTGACCACAACAATTCAACCAGAAGAACCAATAGATCCTGAAGAGGGGGAGCGCCTTTTTCATTCACAGATGTGGGTGAAGGGTACCCCACTACATTTTATTGTTGATAGTGGAAGCCAGAATAACCTCATATCAGTAGAGGTCATCAAATAGTTGGGATTGTCAACAACACCACACCTGCAACCATACAACATCGAGTGACTTCACTAAGGATGAGATCTCTGTGTCAGCCAACAATGTCGATTGTCATACGACATCCAACCCTTCAAGGATGAGGTATTATGTGATGTTTCCCCACTGGATGTCTTTGATGTTCTCTCAGGCCAACCATATATGTGGAAGAACCATGTTGTTTATGAGTCTCGACCCCGCATTGTCATTGTTTTGCTGGGAGGTCATCTCTATAGAATACCAGAGGTAGTTCCAACTACTATTCCACCTAAAAAGTGCCGAAAGGTAGTATCTCATACTACAAAATTTAGCTTCTTCACAATTTGTTCAAAAGGAGAACATAAGGACACAGCAACCACTACAACCTCGCCCCAAGCACTTTCTATCAAACAAAAGGAAGTTGAAAAGGTTGCAGCAAAGTGAAAAGATTCCTTCTGCACATCGTCCTCTCATGTAGCCCGACTTTTTGAATGGCCTCAGCCTCAACAGGTTCGTGAAAAAATTCCACAAACTGAGAAGCATGCCGTCTCTAGCAAGGCAAGCAACTCACCAAGATGGAGATTCAACAAACACTTTTCCCTCTCCCTCGGGAACTCAATGTAATAGAGACCATTGATTCTTCCTTAATTCACACAATTATTGGCACTAAAAAAAAATGGATCCTTAATTCACACAATTATTGGCACTAAAAATAGAGAAAAATAAATATGTATAATATGTGAAAAATTATATTATGTACCATGGGATATGTGTAAGACAAGTGTTTGACAAACCATTCAATACCTTCAAGTTCGCCAACAACATTATAGCAAAGAAATGATTTTTCTTGAGACTTCATAAAGGGGTTGTTATGCCTTCTCAAGTAGAGGTACATCATAAATATCATCATTATTTTCCTCATCGATAAGAGAAAAGATGCATTGGATCAATATATTTGCCCCATCATCCGACTGGACAATATTATTGGTGTCATATTCTTCCATAAGATTAACGTGATCTTCGATATTCATATTGTCTTCTCCATCTTCTACAATAGTATTTCTACTGTATTTACACTACTAATTTATATATACTTATCCGATGACAAAGACATGGGAGGATTCATCCTTACAATTACAAAAAATCAATAACATTAGTGTATACAAAAAGAAACTAAAACAAAAAAAGATTTTATAAATATAATCAATACAAAGACATATATATGAATAACTTACCAAGGGATGAAATGTATTTTGGGTAAATCTCAAGGATGGTGGGGATACACCATTGGTAAATAACACAAAGTATTGTTAGTTAGTGTGGAGTATTCTTTATCTCACTCACTCGTATCTATATATCTCATATGCAGTGGGAGCAGTTTCTAGGTACATGTATGATGCAGGGATTTTTTCGGGGATTTTCTGAGTGTCATAACTTTTAACTCGGTTATCCGTTTGGGATGAAATTTTATGGGGAGTTGTGTCTCGAAGAGTTCAATACCTAGGCGATTGTATGTATTTGATTGGACATCATTTCAACACTTTTTCAGGGCCAAATTTCTTCATATAAGGCCTCAAATTGGGGTTTTAGTGTTTTTACGAGAATTTTTAATTTTCAATTATCAGTTACCTCTTAGTTTATGATCTTAATCAGAAAAGTGAGTCTAAAAATAGTGTCATGCTAGTTATCTCTTTGTTAGTGGTCAGTTTTAGATTCATGTGAGAATTTTCTAAATTTAGCTATTTTTCAAAAAAATAGTTGTTTTTCTAAAATTAGTTGTTTTTCTAAAATCAGTTGTTTTCTAAAATCAGTTGTTTTCAAAAATCAGTTGTTTTCAAAAATCAGTTGTTTTCAAAAATCAGTTGTTTTTAAAAATTAGTTGTTTTTAAAAATTAGTTGTTTTCAAAAATACCAGATAATAGTTATAAGGGGTTGAACTTCGATTGTAATAGTTAAGACGAAGAAGGAATGAAAGAGTTATTTTTCCATTCTCCTATGATTTCATGGTTTATTTGATCTTGTGAATGAATCTTAGGCTTTGGAGAAATTATTTGGTATCACAGTGAGAAGATGGTTGGGAGAGGAAGAGGAAGAAAAAGTCTTGCTAATATGCACAGAGATATGAAAAACCTCCCAAGGAAAGTAACAAATCATACAAACATGCTAGCTAGTCAGAGAATAATACAAAGAGAAGTGTTTGATGAGGATAAAGACCAAGGTAATGTATATAAATATATATAACATGAAGAACATGAAGAATAAAAATTAGAGCACGTGTATTTTGAAGAAAGGATGATCAAGGATATAGAAGGGATAAATGATAGGAGAAATATGGAAGTTTCAGAATATGCAGTGAATATTAAACCAGAGGAGTTAGTAGATTGGTTGAATGCCATGGATAAAGTTTTTGAATGACAACTTATGCCAAAGGAAAATAAGGTGAAATTTGCATGCACCAAGTTGGAGGGTAATTCCATGAGCTTGTGGAATCATGTGCAGAAAGACTTAGTAAGAAAAGGAAAAGAAAAAATTAAGACCTGGAGCAAAATGGAAAAAAAATTGTGAGAATTTGTTTTTCCTCTAGACTATGCCCATACCGTTTTTCATAGATTTCAAAACATGAAGTAAAACCTGTCCACCATAGAGGAACTCACAAACCAGTTTAATCAGTTGTCCATTCACGTGGTTCACCAAGAAACTAATGAGAAATTGGCTACAAGGTATGTGAATTATTTAAAAAGTTATATTCAAGATGAACTAAGCATGAATAGAGTTCACAACGTGGAAGAGGGGCATATAAATTAGCCTTAAAGGCTAAGGAAAATATAAACCCATAATTTTTTGAAAAGAATAGAGGAGAAAGGAGGGGTACATCTTCTGCCTCACGTGGTGGTTTTAACTATGGAAGAGGCAAATCATATCACGGAGCTGTGAAAGAAGAATATACTCGACAACGTAACCTAAATTAGCCATGAGGAAGATAATTTCAGAGGGGTAGAGGTTATGGTGGTGGCAGAGGAGGACTGTATGTGCGTTTCAGGTGTGGTGTAGAGGGTAACCGAGAATTTGAATGATAACATGCAAGACTTAAATCAAGGAAAACAATCTAATTTGAACTTGGTCCAAGCTAAGAATGAAGAAGGAGTTGAATATGAAGTTCCACTTGATATGGGGAAGAGTCTCATGATATGGAGTTCAATGGTGGTTCCAAAAAAAGAGCAAAAGCATGGTAGCGACAATGAATATTCTTTCATTCGAACACATATTTTTCGAACCAGACGCACTTCTGGGGGAAAGGTATGTCAAGTTATTGTTGATAGTGGCAGTTGTGAAAATATCATTTCCAAAGATATGGTGGATAAGTTGAAATTATGTTGTGAAACACATCCCCATCCTTACCGAGTTGCATGGTTCAAAAAGGGGAATCAAGTCACCATTAATAAATGTTTAATCAATTTTTCCATTGGTAAGAATTATAAAGATGAAGTATGTTGTGATGTCATTTTGATGGATGCATTCCATCTGTTTCTTGGGAGGCCTTGTAAATATGACAAAAAATTCATGCATGATGGAGGATAGAATACCTACACCTTTTTGAAGGATGGATCAAAAGTTGTCTAAGTGCCCCTTGAGGATGAGGGAAAAACTGAGAAAATGTTGTCACAAAAAGAGTTTGTTAAGGAAACAAGATTATGTTATGCATTAATTGTGCAAAAAGGAGCCATGGAAGGCATACCAATTCCTACTGAAGTGGCCAAGTTACTATAAGAATATGTTGATGTTATCCCTAATCAACTAACTGATGGTCTTCCACCAAAGAGGGATATTCAATCACATTGATCTGATCTTGGGATCATCTTTACCTAATCAGACAACCTATAGGATGGGTCCTACACAACATGAAGAGCTCAACCGATAAGTGACAAAACTCATAAATAAAGGTTTGGTAAGAGAAAGCGTGATTCCATGTGTTGTACCAGCATTGTTGATTCCAAAAAAGGATAATACATGGAGAATGTGCACACATAGCAGAGAAATCAATAAAATTACATTTCCTACACTCTGGTTGGATGACAAGATGTATGTGCTAGCCAGAGATAGATATTTTAGTAATATTCATTTACAAAGTGAAAGCGTGATTCCATGTGTTGTACCAGCATTGTTGATTCCAAAAAAGGATAATACATGGAGAATGTGCACACATAGCAGAGAAATCAATAAAATTACATTTCCTACACTCTGGTTGGATGACAAGATGTATGTGCTAGCCAAAGATAGATATTTTAGTAATATTCATTTACAAAGTGGATACCACTAGATCCATATTGGAGAAGGGGGTGAATGAAAAACTTCCTTCCAGACTAGGGATGGATAATATGAATAGATGGTGATGCCATTCAGGTTGTCTAATGCTCCTAGAACTTTCATGCGACTGATGAATATTGTGCTTCGACCTTATATTGGTAAGTTTGTTGTTGTGTATTTTGATGACATCCTAGTTTTCAGGAACAAAAAAGAAGATCACTTGCAACATTTAAAAATTATAATGTCCATGCATTGAGAAAACATCAACTTTATGAAAACTTGAAGAAATGTAGTTTCCTGCAAGAAAGTTTGGTGTTCCTGGGTTTTATCATCTTGGCAGAGGGCGTGAAAATCAATTCAGAGAAGGTTAGAGAAATTTTGGAGTGGCCTAGTCCTAGGAGCATTATAGAGGTAAGAAGTTTTCATGGGTTGGCTACCTTTTATTGATAATTTATTAAAATAGTTAGTAATATTGTAACACCCATTACAGATTGCACCAGAGGCAAGACATTCATGTGGACCAAGCAATCTGAGGAAAGTTTCATGTTTTTGAAGAAGAAGGTAACAGAGGAACCCATATTAGCATTACTAAATATTGATAAAGTGTTTGAGGTAGACTGTGATGCTTCAAATGTAGGCATTGGAGCTGTACTTAGCCAAGAATGTAGACTAATTTTATTCTTTAGTGGAAAATTGAATGAGGTAAGAAAGAACCACTCCACATACAATGTAGAATTTTATGCAATTTTTCAAGCATTTCGACATTGGAGGCATTATCTAGTGCTGAAGGAGTTTGTGTTATTTACCAATCATATTTCATTACAATATGTAAACACCCAAAAGAAATTGAACAATAGACAAGAAAAACAAGTCTCTTTCTTACAAGGCTACACCCTTGTTTTGAATCACAAGTTATGACAGTAGAATCAAGTTGCAGATGCTTTGAGTTGGCACACTATTCTTTTGACAACCATGGAAAATCAAGTAATTGGGTTTGCTGCATTAAAGGACCTCTATGCATTTGATAATGATTTTCGGGATATTGTGGAACAATTGAAGAATCCAATTGCTAGGATCATGTATCTTAATCAAGGTGAATATTTTATGCAAGATGGCTACCTCTTCAAAGGAAAACAACTATGAATCCTAATTGGTTCAATGAGGGAAAAAATTATCAGAGACCTTAACAACAGTGGTTTTGCAGGACATTTTGGAAAGGATAAGACACTAGCCTTAATCAAAGATAAGTTGTATTGGTCAAAGATGAAAAACTATATAACCAGGTATGTGGCATGATGTCAAATTTGCCAAATGTGTAAAGGACACTCACTGGACACAAGGTTGTATATGCCACTACCAGTGCCCACAGGTCCATGGAAATATATGAGCATGGATTTTGTGTTGGGTATCCCAAATAGACAATGAGGTAATGATTTTATTTTTGTGATTGTTGATAGGTTCTACAAAATGGGTCATTTCATTGCTTGCAAGAAAAAGTAGTGATGCATCGCAGGTGGAAGAATTATTTTTTTCAGAAGTTGTTAGATTGCATGGGGTTCCAAACAATATTATCTACGAATGAGATACTTGGTTCTTGGTTCATATTTTTAGGACGTTATGGAATAAAATGGGGACTAAAGTATAGTTCAGTAGTACCTATCACCCCCAAACAGATACACAAACTGAGGTGGTAAAACAGAGTTTGGTAAAGCTGTTCTAGAGCATTGTTGGAGAGAAGCCCAAGCAGTGGGATTTGGTTTTACCTCAAGTAGAATTTGCCTACAAATCTCCATTTCATGTTGTTTACAATATATTCCCTATAGGTGTTCTATATTTGGTGCAACTACCACTTGGGGATAGGATCAATGATGATGGGGAAGCATTTGTATAACACATTCAACAATTGCAGCAACAAGTGAGACAAAAATTGCAGGCCAGTAATGAAAAGAATAAAATTATCAAAGATGATCAACGACGATACCAAGTATTCAATGAAGGTGATTTGGTGATGACTTATTTCTGGAAGGAGTAATTTCCTTGAGGAACCTACCACAATTTGAAGTATAAGAAAATTGGTCCATGTAAGATTCTCAAGAAAATCAATGACAATGGTTATAAGATTGATTTACCCATTGACCTCAATATCTCCCCTGTGTTTGACATTTATGATTTGTATATATTCCATGGGGATGATTTGGGTGATGACAGTGAGGTAGAGGTGGATTGAAAATAGGCCATTGCAAGCAAGAAAAAGGAATCTTAGAGGATGAGTCTTACACAACATGCAAATGTCAGTCGACTAGTAACATAATACATAAAGAAAGATTTGGTAAGATAAATCATGAGTCCATGTGTTGTACCAACATTGTTGACTCCAAAAGAGGATAATTCATGGAGGATGTGCACAGATAGCAGAGAAATCAATACAATTACCATCAAATATATGTTTCCTATACTGTGGTTGGACGACATGATGGATGTGCTCGCTGGAGCTAAATATTTTAGTAAGATTCATTTATGAAGTGGATACCACGAGATACGAATTTGCGAAGGGGATGAATGGAAAATTGCCTTCAATATAAGGGATGGACTATATGAATGGATGATGATGCCATTTAAGTTGAAAAATGCTCCTATAACTTTTATGTGACTAATGAATATTGTGCTTCGACCTTATATTGGTAAGTTTGTTGTTGTGTATTTTGATGACATCCTAGTTTTCAATATCAAAAAAGAAGGTCACTTGCAACATTTAAAAATTATATTGGATGCATTGAGATAACACCAACTTTATGAAAACCTGAAGAAATGTAGTTTCCTGTAAGAAATTTTGGTGTTCATTGGTTTTTTCATCTAGACAGAGGGAGTGAAGATAGATTTAGAGAAGGTTAGCGCAATTTTGGAGTGGCCACCTTTTACAAAAAAATTATTCAGAGAAGCTCAGTGAAATTTTGGAGTGGCTTAGTCCCAGGAGCATCATAAATGTAAGAATTTATCATGGGTTGGCCACCTTTTACATAAAATTTATTCAAAATTTTAGCAGTTTTGTAGCACCCATAACAAATTGCACCAAAGGCAAGACATTCATGTGGACCAAGGAAGATGAGAAAAAATTTAATTTTCTGAATAAGAAGGTAACTGAGGCACCCATATTAGCCTTACCAAATTTTGATAGTGTTTGAGGTAGACTGTGATGCTTCACATGTAGGAATTGGAGTTGTACTTATCCAGATAGGTAGACCAATTGCATTCTTTAGTGAAAAATTGAATGATGTAAGAAAGAAATACTCCACATATGATGTAGAATTTTATGCAATTGTGCAAGCATTGCAACATTGGAGCCATTATCTAGTGTCGAAGGAGTTTTTGTTATTTACCGATCATATTGCATTAAAATATGTAAAAACCCAAAAGAAATTTAGCAATAGACATGAAAAATTAGTCTCTTTCTTACAAAGCTACACCTTTGTTTTGAAGCACAAATGAGCACGACAAAATCAAGTTTCAGATTCTTTGAGTCGGCACACTGTTCTTTTAAAAACCATGGAAAATCAAGTAATTGGGTTTGATGCAATAAAAGACCTCTATGCATATGATAATTGAATCACAAATCAGGATGACATAATCAAGTTGCAGATTCTTTGAGTCGGTGCATTGTTCTTTTAACAACCATGGAAAATCAAGTAATTGAGTTTTCTGCATTAAATGACCTCTATGCATCTAATAATGATTTTCGATATATTGTGGAATAGTTGGACAATGCAATCGTTCAAAACATGTATCTTAATGAAGGTGAATATTTTATGCAAGATGGATACCTCTTCAAAGGAAAACAACTATGCATCCCAATTGGTTCAATGAGGGAAAATATTATCAGATACCTTCACAGTAGTGGTTTGGAAAGAAATTTTGGAAAGGATAAGATGCTAGCCTTAATTGTGGGTGGCATAATAGTTTTTTTCAGAAGTTGTTAGATTGCATGGGGTTCGAAAAACTATTACCTTTGATAGAGATAATCGATTCTTTAGTCATTTTTGGAGGACTTTATGGAATGAAATGGGGAATAAACTACATTTCAACAATGCTTATCACCCCCAAATAGATGGTCAAACCGAGGTGGTAAATTGGAGTTTGGGAAACTTGTTAAGGAACATTGTTGGAGAGAATCCCAAGCAGTGGGATTTGGATTTACCTCAAGCATAATTTTCCTACAATAGTCCAGTGAATAGATCTACTGGTAAATCTGCAATTCATGTTGTTTATAGTAGAAACCCTATGGGTGTACTAGATTTGGTGCAGCTACCACTTGGGGACAGGATTAGTGATGATGGGGAAGAATTTGCATAACACATTCAACAGGTGTAGCAATAGGCGAGACAAAAATTGTAGGCTAGTAATGAACAAAATAAAATTATCAAAGATGCTCACCGACAATACCAGGTATTCAATAAGGGTAATTTTATGATGGTTTATTTATAGAAGGAGTTCCTAGAGGAACTTACCACAAATTGAAGTATAATAAAGTTGGTCCATGCAATATTCTCAATAAAATCAATGAAAATGCTTATAAGGTCGATTTGCCAGTTGACCTCGATATCTCCCCTGTGTTTAAAATTTATGATTTGTGTATCTTCCATGGGAATGATCTAAGTGATGACAGTGAGACAGAGGTGGATTGGAAACATTCCATTCCAAGAAATAAAAAGGAAAATATTGCACATATTTTATATAAGAAGACCCTTCATACTCAACAAGGCAATGATAGCCGATATCTAGTCCAGTGGGAAGGCGTAGCACCAACAAAGAGTATGTCGATTACAAAGGGTGACTTACCGAACCTAGATCCCATTAAATGGAAATAACCTTAAGACAGTAACTTGCATGAGCTGCGTTCTTTTCAACCAGAGGAGAATGATGCAGGGATTTTTCAAGGATTTTTCGAGGGTCATAACTTTTGACTCGGTTATCCATCCGGGATAAAATTTTATGGGGAGTTGTGTCACAAAGATTTCACTACCATATTGATCCAATTTATCCAATTGGACATTGTATCGACACTTTTTCAAGGCCATCTTCCTTCAAATAATGCCTCAAATTGGGGTCTTAGAGTTTCTACGAGAATTTTTAATTTTTCAATTATCAGATATCTCTTAGTTTATGAGATTAACCAGAAAAGAAAGATGAAAAATAGTTTCATGCTCGTTATCTCTTAGTTAGTGGTCAATTTTAGAGTTATGTGAGAATTTTCTAAATTTATCTCTTTTTCTAAAAATAGTTGTTTTTCTAAAATTAGTTTTTTTCAAAAATCCCAGATAGTATTTATAAGGGGTTGGACTTAGATTGTAATAGTTAGGATGGAGAAGGAATAAAATAGTTATTTTTCCATTCTCATGTGTTTTCATGGTTTATTTGATCTTGTGAATGAATCTCATGATTTGGTGACATCATTTGGTATCAGAGCGGGAAGATGGTTGGGAGAGGAAGAGGAAGAGAAGGTCATGCTCAGATGCACAGAGATATGGAAAACCTCCAAAGGAAAGTAGAATATCTTACAAGTATGCTAGATAGTTAGAGAATAATACAAAGGGAAGTGTCTGATGAGGAGACAGACCAAGGAAATGCAGATCAACATATAGAACAAGAATAAGAACATGAAGAACATGACAAAGAACAATTAGAGAGCATGTCTTTTGAAGAAAGAATGCCCAAGGATCTATAATGGAGAAATTATAGGATCAAGATGGAAGTTTCAGAATATGTAGGGAATCTTAAAACAAACAAGTTAATAGATTGGTTGAACGCCATGGATAATTGTTTTGAATGGAAGCCTATTTTGGAGGAAAATAAGGTGAAATTTGCATGCATTAAAAAGAAGGGTCATGCCATGATTTGGTGGTATCATGTGCAAAAAGACAGAGTAAGAAAATAAAAAGAAAAAATTAAGATATGGAGCAAGATGGAAAAAAGTGACATATTTTTTCCCTCTAGACTATGCCCAAACCCTCTTTCATAGATTTCAAAACTTGAAGCAGAACATGTCCGCAATGGAGGAACTCACAAAATAGTTTTATCAGTTGTCCATTTGCGTGTATCACTAGGAAACTGATGAGAAATTGATTGCAAGGTATGTGAATTGCTTAAAATTTTCTATTCAAGATGAACTATGCATGCATTGAGTTTGAAGTGTGGAAGAGGCATATCAATTATCCTTAAAGGATGAGGAAAATCTAAACCGACAATCTTCTCAAAGGAATAGAGGAGCAAGGAGGGATACATCGTCTACCTCACAGGGTGGTTTTAAATATGGAAGAGGAGAATCATCTTAAGGGGTTGCAAAAGAAGAATATACTGTATGTGGTGGCAGAGGGGTAGAGGTTAAAGTGGTGGCATAGGAGGACTATATGTGTATTTTAGGTGTGGTGTAGAGGGTCATCGAGCATTTGAATTCCCAAGTTATAACATGGAAGAGTCGAAGAAAGGAAAACAACCTAGTTTGAACTTGGTACAAGATGAGAATGAAGAAGAAGGAGTTGAATTTGAAGTCCCACCTGATATGGGGGAGAGTCTCATGATAGAGAGCTCAATGGTGATTCTCGAAAAAGAGCAAAGGCAGGGTAGAAAAAATGAATATTCATGGGTTCAAACAAATATTTTTCGAACCAGATGCACTTCTAGGGGAAAGGTATGTCAAGTTATTATTGATAGTGGCAATTGTGAGAATATGGTTTCCAAAGAGATGGTAGATAAGTTGAAATTATGTTGTGAAACACATTCCCATCCTTATCGAATTGCATGGTTCAAAAAGGGGAATGAAGTAACCATTCATAAAATATATTTGATAAATTTTTCTATCGGTAAGAATTATAAAGATGAAGTATGGTGTGATTTTGTTCCGATGGATGCATGCCATCTGTTATTGGGGAGGCCTTGGCAATATGACAGAAAATTCCTGCATGATGGAGGAAAGAATACCTACACCTTTTGGAAGGATGGATCGAAATTTGTTAAGGAAACAAAGACAACGAGATTTTTCTATGCATTAATTGTGCAAAAAGGAGTCGTGGAAGAAATACCAATTCCTACTAAAGTGGCAAACTTACTATAAGAATATGTTGATGTTATCCCTAATGAACTACCTGATGGTCTTCCAACAAAAAGGGATATTTAACATCACATTGATCTGATCTCAGGATCATATTTACCTAATCAGGAAGCCTATAGGATGAGTCATACACAACATGCAAAGCTCAACCGACAAGTGACATAACTCATAAAGAAAGGTTTGGTAGGAGAAAGCATGAGTCCATGTGCTATACCAACATTGTTGACTCCAAAAAAGGATAATACATGGAGAATGTGCATAGATAACAGAGAAATCAATAAAGTTACCATCAAATATAGGTTTCCTATATTGCAGTTGGATGACATGATGGATGTGCTAGCCAGAGCGAAATATTTTAGTAAGATTCATTTACAAAGTGGATACCACCAAATCCAGATTCATGAAGGGGATGAATGGAAAAATTCCTTCAAGACTAGGGATGGACCATATGCATGGATGGTGATTCCATTCGGGCTGTCCAGTACTCCTAGAACTTTCTTGCGGCTAATGAATACTATGCTTCGACCTTATATTGGTAAGTTTGTTGTTTTGTATTTTGATGACATCCTAGTTTTCAGTCACAAAAAGGAATATCATTTTCAACATTTAAAAATTATATTGGATGCATTGAGAAAACATCAACTTTAGGAAAACATGAAGAAATGTAGTTTACTACAAGAAAGTTTGGTGTTCCTTGGTTTTGTAGTCTTTTTTTTTTTTTTTGTACTGGGGAATCAACAACGAGCAGTTCTCGTACTTGCGTGACACGGGGTTGATACTCCTTGACTACCACTATAACCCCAGGTGCAACCACCTAGCCCACAAGAATGGCATACGAGTAAATCTAGGTGAGAATCAAACATAAGACCTCTTTATAAATTTCCTTCCATTTACACGACACTTGCCAATCTATCTACACCCATGTGGGACTGGTTTTTGTAATCTTGACAGAGGGAGTCAAGATGCATTCAGAAAAGTTTAGAGCAATTTTTGAGTGGCCTAGTCCTAGGAGCATAACATAGGTAAGAATTTTTCTTTGTTGGCCACGTTTTAAAGAAAATTTATTCAAAATTTTAGCAGTATTGTAGCACCCATAACAGATTGCACCAGAGGAAATACATTCATGTGGACCAAAGAAGTTGAGGAAAGTTTTAATGTTTTGAAGAAGAAGGTAATTAAGGCACCCATATTATCCTTGCTGAATTTTGATAAAGTGTTTGAGGTAGATGATGATGCTTCACATGTAGGCATTGGAGTTGTACTTAGCCAAGAATGTAGGGAAATTGCTTTCTTTAGTGAAAAAATGAATGACGTAAGAAAGAACTGCTCCACATATGATGTAGAATTTTATGCAAATGTCCAAGAATTGCAACATTGGAGGCATTATCTAGTGCCGAAGGAGTTTGTGTTATTTACCGATCATATTGCATTAAAATATGTAAACACCCAAAACAAATTGAACAATAGACATGCAAAATGGGTCTCTTTCTTACAAGGATATACCTTTGTTTTGAAGCACAAATCAAGACGATAGAATCAAGTTGCAGATGCTTTGAGTTGGAACACTGTTCTTTTGACAACCATGGAAAATCAAATAATTGAGTTTGTTGCATTAAAGGACCTCTATGCATCTAATAATCATTTTTGGGAGATTGTGAAACAATTGAAGAATCCGATCACTGGGAACATGGATCTTAATCAAGGTGAATATTTTATGCAAGATGGCTACCTATTCAAAGGAAAAAAACTATGCATCCCAATTGGTTCAATAAGGGAAAATATTATCAGAGACCTTCATAGTAGTGGTTTGGCAAGACATTTTGGAAAGGATAATACACTATCCTTAATTGAAGATAAGTATTACTCACCAAATATGAAAAACGATATAATCAGGTATGTGGCATGATGTCAAATTTGTCAAATGTCTAAAGGACACTCACAGAACACAGGGTTGTATATTCCACTACCAGTTCCCACAGGTCCATGGAAAAATATGAGCATGGAGTTAGTGTTGGGGATCCCAAACACACAACAAGATACTGGTTCTATTTTTTTGGTTGTTTATAGGTTCTCTAAAATGGCTCATTTAATTGCTTGCAAGAAAACTAGTGATACATCGCGGGTGGCAGAATTGTTTTTTCTAGAAGTTGTTAGTGTTGAGATTTGGGTACCTTGGAAAGTGGTCCCCATGTGCTTATGAGTCTCTAATCACAAAGGGGTAAGACTATTACCCTTGTACTTTATGATTCTAATTTCAGTTTGACTTAGGAGTTTTAAGTCAAAAGTGAAATATGTCACTTAAGTCATAAAGTGATAATTAATTCACAAAGTGGGTGAATTGATACACATAAAGAAACTAAGGAAAGTGGGTTTCCTTAGTGAGATTATTGGAGTTGATATCACCCATTTATTAGACTTGGCTAGATATAATATAGGCCATTGATCATTTAGGGTTGGCATGCGAAGGCTAAAGAGAGGGTAAAGATATTTTTGAGACTCATTCTTCACTTGTTTTTTTTTGGAGAAGAGAAGAGGGGCACATTTCTTGAGGAGAAGGAGGGTGCACTTCATGAGGGTTTGAGTAAAACCATTGAGATCTTGAGGACAATATCTTGGTTGCTTGGATATTGCATGGAGAGTATTTCCATGGAGTATTAGCCTTCACTTCTGAGAGGGAGCATGCATATGGAGGAGGGGCACATCTTAAGGAGGAGGGTGAATTTATTATCCATCGTTTTCTCATTAGGAGAGAAGGACTTGTCATATCAGGATGAGGTCTGATGCATAGGGAGAGGAGAGATTGGGCGTTTGTTTCTGTGGAGAGAGACATTCAGTTTATGGCTCAATTTATTTCCGGTGATCATTTCTACTAGGAGGAGGGTGCACATGTTGAGAGGACTGGCAGCTACCTGGTAGCAGATCTGCTTGGAGGTTTTGAGCTCTAACAGTTTCAGTGGAGAGGCAATACAGGATAGGACATTCCTATGGAGGGATTTCTTCATTGGGTTACTGATGAGCTAGGGCACTTTAGTTCAGTGCAGAGGGAAACAAAGGAAGAGGGCGCACCAAGGGAAACAAAGAATAATACAAAGAGAAGTGTTTGATGAGGATACAAACCAAGGAAATGTAGATCAACATATAGAACATGAAGAAGAAAATGAAGAACAAGAAGAAAAAAAATTAGAGCGTGTGTATTTTTAATAAAGGATGCTCAGGGATCTAGAAGGGAGAAATGATAGGATCAAGATGGATGTTTCAGAATATGCAAGGAATCTTAAACTAGAGGAGTTAATAGATTGGATGAAATCCATGGATAATTGTTTTCAATGACATCTTATGCTAGAGGAAAATAAGGTGAAATTTGGATGCACCAAGATGAAAGGTCATGCCATGATCTGGTGGGATCATGTGCATAAAGGAAGAGTAAGAAAAGGAAAAGATAAAATTAAGACCTGGAGCAAGACGGAAAAAAAATTGCGAGATTTTTTTTTCTTCTAGACTATGCCCATACCTTTTTTCATATATTTCAGAACTTGAAGCAGAACGTATCCACCATGGAGGAAATCACAAATTAGTTTTATCCGTTTTCCATTCATGTGGATCACCTGGAAACTGATGACAAATTAGCTGCAAGGTATGCAAATTATTTAAAATTTTCTATTCAAGATGAATTGAGCATGCATAGAGTTCGTAGCATGGAAGAGGCATACAAATTAGACTTAAAGGCCAAGGAAAAGATAAACCAACAATTTTCTCAGAGGAATAGAAGAGAAAGGAGTACAACGTCTGCCTCACGGGGTGGTTTTAACTATGGCAGAGGAGAAACATCCCAAGGATCTATGAAAGCAGAAGATACACCACAATGTAACCTGAATCAAACACAAGGAAGAGGATTTCATAGGGGTATAGGTTACGGTGGTGGCATAGTGTTAGAATATAGAATATTGTGCTTGTTTTACCATTGACGATACCCTCATCACCCAACCATAGGCCAAACAGGCCGAAGCCACCCTCCGAGCACCTTGACCTTGACAGAGAAGAGAATCCTAGAAGCAATCCAATAACCAAGAGACCCTAATGCACCAAGCAAGAATAGAAACCAAGCTGATAAGATAATCCCACCCAGAGGCTAGTGCACACCTTCCCAGAAACTTGTGCACAAGCTACTAATGCACTTGCATAGATCCAGTTCTCTCTGCAACTACTGAGATGTGAATAATGAGAACTGGCGCCCTGTATTTATAGTAGTCTGGGCAGCTTTACTGGGGCCGACTTCTCCTTCTAGGTACTAATAAATTCATTTTAAATATATTTCTACAGCCAACAACTTGTCTAGGGTTTCCTTCATTTCTTTGCTTCCTTCCAGAATATTCTATTCTCATCATAGGTCACAATAGAGGTTCATACCTCTCAAAGCTACCGTAATATTAACACTCCCTCCTAGCTAGGGAGGTATGTATTTGAGCACAACAGACCATTCAACTGGTAGCAACATGAGCAACATCATTATTATCCAACTAGATAATCTCCTATGACAACTGGTACAATATCAATTGATAGAAAACACATGTGTTTATTCAAGGTAGTACACAACTACTCAAATCGTGACACATAGTCACAAAAAGTGGAACAAATCCACCACAGTAGTATATCTCTACTATCTAGAGATAGACAATCTCCATAACAATCATCTGATACCAACCTGCACAGAAAAATATTGTTAAAAATAAACTGAATCATCTGGGCCAATCTTTTACTCACGTCTGTGAGATATGAAAGAATATCTTCCCTCAGTATAGAACATCAACAATGGGCTATCTTCCCTATTCTTCTCAAACAAGGAAGAAGGATTGTTTCTGATTTCTGAGCCTGGACCATTCCTCACCCTGGGCCATTCTTCCTACACTAATCAAAGTGCACCCTGGAGAGAATGTATAAACCCTAAAGAATGATTGTCCCTGATTGCTGAGCTTGGACCATTCCCCACCCTGGGCCATTCCTCCTACACTAATCAAAGTGCACCCTGGAGAGAATGTATAAACCCTAAGGAATGACTATCCAAACCATTTCCTCCATTAACCACAAGAGGAAAATACTGTCCTGTATCAACCTCCAAAATGGACCATTCCTCATGTTAACCACAATGAGAAATTGTTGTCCGGCGAGGCAAGACAGTCTTCTTGAGTAACCCTCAAGAAGAGAGACTGCCCTAGACCACTCCCCATGTTAACCACAATGGGAATTCATTGTCTATGATACATCAAAAATAAGACTACCTCCCATGTTAACCACAATGGGAAGTCATTGTCTGTCAGAAATCTCAATCCACTTTCCGAATAGGAAAGAATCTGTCCAATCTGGACTATTTTTCAATTACAAAGAAAAATAATAATTTCAGTGCTCCCTCCTAATTTGGAGAGTCATTTAGTCACAAAATAGATTTTTTTCAATAATATGTTTCACTGATTTCTCCTAACTTAGAGAGTCTTCCCTTTCAGCTAAGGGAGTTATTTCCATGATCCCCATCTTCTCTCGGAAGTATGCAAACTTAATTCTGGATAGAGGTTTTGTCAGGATGTCTTCTGTCTGCTCATCAGTTGGGATATACTCTAGATTTACCTCTCCTTCCTGGACTTTATCTCGAATAAATTAGTATTTGATCTCAATGTGTTTCGACCTTTCATGAAACACTGGATGTTCTAATAATCTTATACAACTCTAATTATCACAATATATTATGGTCGATTCTCGAATCTGATCAAATAAATCGGATATTAACTTCCTTAGCCATACTGCTTCTGTGCATGCTTCACATGTTGCCATATACTCTGCTTCTATTGTGCTGAGTGTGACATACTTCTATTTCCTGCTTCCCCAAGATATCATAGCAGATCCCAAGCTGAAACACAAACCTAAAGTGCTCTTTCTGTCTTCTGCACTTCTTGCCCGATCAAAGTCTGTGAATCCATGAAGTTTGATATCACTAGATGCAGTATATCTCAAGCCATAGTTTATTGTCCCACGAATATATCTTAGGACATGCTTTGCAGCTATCAAATGCTCTTGTCTAGGTTCCACCTGGAACTGACTTAATGTATTTACAACAAAGCAAATATCTGGTCGAGTATTTACCAAATACATCAATGATCCAATTAGTTTTTAATATAGAGATGGATCTACTGGATTGGAATCTGGGACTTTCACTATTCTTATATCTACATTCATAGGAGTGTCCATGGACTTACAGTCCATCAATCCAAACTTCTGAAGGTTCTTTATTGCGTACTTTCCTTGTCCAAGGAATACTTCACCATGCTTCTGCCATACTTCTAGTCCCAAGTAATAATGCATGAGACCTAGATCTTTCATATCAAATTCAGAGGCTAATTCCTTCTTGCACTGGATAATGAGATATTTTTCACCTATTATGAATAGATTGTCAACATATAATAGTAGAATCATAGGTGCATTATCCACGAATTTGTAATAAATGTTTGGATTTGCATGACTCTTGGAGAAACCAAGTCTTGTTCGATAGCTGTCCATTCTGGCGTACCAAGCCCTTGGAGCTTTCTTGAGTCCATATAGAGCTTTCTTCAATCTGGAAACGTGAGTGTCTCTGGAATGTACCTTGAATCCTTGAGGTTTTTCAATATACACTTCTTCTTCAATAACTCCATTGAGGAAGGTTGTCTTTACATCCATCTGATGTAGATTCCATCCCATGGAAGTGGCAAGAGACATGATAGCTCTGATGGAGGTATACCTAGCCACCGGAGCAATGGTTTCGTCATAATCTTCTCCCTCCTTCTGGGAGAACCCTCTGGCCATGAATCTTGCCTTGTATTTATCCACGCTTTCGTCTGCTGCATGTTTGATCTTGTATACCCATTTTGAGGTTACCACTGATTTTTCTTTAGGTCTAGGTACAATTTCCCATACTTCATTTTTTTATAATGGATTGATGTTCTTCTACCATAGCTTCTTTCCATTGTCCCTTTTGGACTACTTCTTCAAATGTGGTAGGTTCTTCATCTAGAAGCTTCGTCATGTATGCTGCATAACTTGAAAATCTTTTCAGTCTTTTACTCTTCCTGGATGTTCCTTCTGGAACCTTGATTCTTTCTACTTCTTGTAATGTAGCTTCAAGCCAATCTGGTCATTTCTTGGTCTTTGGTATGATATCTAAATCAATGTTTGCACATGGCTCCATAGGATGATCAGTTTGATCCTTTTCGTTATTTTCGTTTTCTGTGTTTTCTTCATTAGGTTCTTCAAGTTCTTCTTCTTCTATAATTTCTTCGATGGATTTCCTAAAGGCCATCCTTTTATTGAACGTTACGTCTCTGCTAACTTATATCTTGTGTTGTTCTGGAATATATATTCTATAGGTTTTGGATGAATCACTTTATCCCACAAATATCCCCTTCTTTCCTAAGGGTTCTAGTTTATTCCTTTTGTCTTTGGGAATATGAGAGTAAACTAGACATCCAAATATTCTTAGGTTTTCCACGTTAGGTTTCTTACCCGAGAAGGCTTCTTCTGGTATCATGTCCTTCAATATATGATGAGGGATTTTGTTCTGTACATATATTGTTGTCATTGCTGCTTCTCCCCATAGAAACATGGATAGACCTTGATTGTTCAATAAGGCTTTTACCGTTTCTTCGATAGATATTCTTTCTTTCTGCTACACTGTTTTGTTGAGGATTATGATGAAAAGTTAGCTCCCTCCTAATCCCTACCGATTTGCAGAATGCAATGAACTCCTTCGAGGTGTATTCTCCTCCTTTATCTGTTCTTAATGTCTTGATCTTCTTGTTCGTGAGGTTTTCTATTTCTGCCTTGAATTCTTGGAACTTGTTGAATACTTCGTCTTTTTATTTCAGTAGGTATAGCCACGTCTTTCTTGAATAGTCATCTATGAAGATTATGTAATAAAGAGATCCTCCTAGAGATTTGAATGGAATTGGACCGCAAACATCTGAGTGTATTACATCTAGGATTTCCTTGGATCTGTTGTTGTTGCTTGGGAATGGTTTCTTGATATTCATCCCAAGGGCACATCCCTTGCAGATTCCTTCATGTATTGATTTCAATTCTGTTATTCCTTCAACCATTTTTCTGAGAAAAGGTAACCCTGCTAGTAACCCTAGTGACAATTCCTCAGTGAGCTCAATATCCTAGAGACTATGTTTCCTTCTGACATTTTAGGCTGAATGAAGGGGGTGTGGGCCCATAACTTGTTAGAGTATAGAAGATTGTGCTCGTTTTACCATTGACGATACCCTCGTCACCCAACCATAGGTCGAAGCCACCCTCCGAGCACCTTGACCTTGATAGAGAAGAGAATCCTAGTATAAATCCAATAGCCAAGAAAGGCTAATGCACCAAGCAAGAATAGAAACCAAGCTGATTAAACAATCCCACCCAGAGGCTAGCGCACACCTTCCCAGAAACTTGGGCACATGCTGCTACTGCACCTGCACAGATCCAGTTCTCTTTGCAACTACTGAGATGTGAATAATGATAAATGGAACCTTGTATTTATAGTAGTCTGGGTAGTTTTACTGGGGCCGGCTTCTCCTTCTGGGTACTAATAAATTCATTTTAAATATATTTTTGTAGCTGAAAACTTGTCTAGGGTTTCCTTCATTTCTTTGGTTCCTTTCAGAATATTCTAATCTCGTCATAGGTCACAATAGAGGTTCATACCTCTTGAAGCTACCATAATATTAACACATAGGAGGACCGTATGTTTGTTTCAGGTGTGGTGTAGAGGGTCATTGAGTAGTTGAATGCCCAAGTTATAAAATGTAAGAGGAAAATCAAGGACAACATCCGAGTTTGAACTTGGTCCAAGATGAGAATAAAGAAGAAGGAGATGAATCTGATGTTCCACCTGATATAGGGGAGAGTCTCCTTATATAGAGGTCAATTGTGATTCCTGAAAAAGAGCAAAGGAAGTGTAGTGACAATGAATATTCTTGGCTTCAAACAAATATTTTTCTAACCAGATGCACTTCTCAGGGAAATGTATGTCAAGTTATTATTGATAGTGGTAGTTGTGAGAATATGGTTTCCAAAGAGATGGTAGATAAGTTGAAATTATGTTGTTAATCACATCCCCATCCTTACCAAATTACATGGGTCAAAAAGGGGAATGAAGTCACCATTAAAAAAATATGTTTGATCAAGTTTTCCATTGGTAAGAATTATGAATATGAAGTATAGTATGATTTCATTCCAAAGGATGCATGCCATGTGTTATTGGGGAGGCCTTGGAAATATGACAAAAACGTCATGCTTGATGGAGGAAAGAATACCTAGACCTTCTGGAAGGATGGATCGAAAGTCGTCTTATTTCCCATTAAGGATGAGGGGAAAACTAAGAATATGTTGTCAAAAAGAGATTTTGTTAAGGAAGCAAAGGAAATGAGATTATGCTATGCATTAGTTGTGCAAAAAGGTTTTGTGGAAGATAGACAAATTCCTATTGAAGTGGCCAAGTTACTAGAAGAATTGTTGATATTATCCCTAATGAACTACCTGATGGTCTTCCAATAAAGAGGGATATTCAACATCACATTGATCTGATCCTGGGATCATCTTTACCTAATTAGGAATCCTATAGGATGAGTCTTACACAACATGCAGAGCTCAATTGAAAAATGGTGGAACTCATAAAGAAAGGTTTGGTAAGAAAAAACATGAGTCCATGTGTTGCACCAACATTGTTGACTCCAAAAAAGGATAATACATGGAGGATGTGCATAGATAACAGAGAAATCAATAAAATTACCATCAAATATAGGTTTCCTATACTGCGATTGGAAGACATGATGGATGTGCTAGCCATATATAAATATTTTAGTAATATTCATTTACGAAGTAGATACCACCAAATCTAGATTCGCGAAGGGGATGAATGGAAAAGTGCCTTCAAGACCAGGGATGGACTATATGAATGTATGGTGATGCCATTCAGGTTTTCCAATGCTCCTATCATTTTCACGCGGTTGATGAATACTATGATTTGACCTTATATTGGTAATTTTTTTGTTGCATATTTTGATGATATCCTAGTTTTCAGTAACAAAAATGAAGATCACTTGCACCATTTAAAAATTATATTAGATGCATTGAGAAAACATCAAATTTATGAAAACATGAAGAAATGTAGTTTTATTCAAGAAAGTTTGTTGTTCCTTGGTTTTGTCATCTCAAAAGAGGGAGTCAAGATGGATTCAGAGAAGGTCAGAGCAATTTTTGAGTGGCCTAATCCCATGAGCATCACAAGGGTAAGAAGTTTTCATGGGTTGGCCACCTTTTCAAGAAACTTTATTTGAAATTTTAACAGTATTGTAGCACCCATAAGAAATTGCACCAGAGGAAATACATTCATGTGGACCAAGGAAGCCGAGAAAAGTTTTAAGTTTTTGAAGAAGAATGTAACTGAGCCACCCATATTATCCTTACCAAATTTTGATAAAGTATTTGAGGTAGACTGTGATGCTTCACATGTAGGCATTGGAGTTGTACTTAACCAAGAAACTAGAACAATTGCATTCTTTAGTGAAATATTGAATGAGGTAAGAAAGAACTACTCCACATATGATGTAGAATTTTATCCAATTGTGAAAGCATTGCGACATTGGAGGCATTATCTAGTGTCGATAATGCCTCCAATGTACATGAAAAATGGGTCTCTTTCTTACAAGGCTACACCTTTGTTTTGAAGCACAAATCATGATGAAAAAATCAAGTTGTAGATGCTTTTAGTCGACGCATTGCTCTTTTGGCAACCATGGAAAATCAAATAATTTGGTTTATTGCATTAAAGGACCTCTATGCATCTGATAATGATTTTTGGGATATTGTGGAACTGTTGAAGAATCCAATTACTGGGAACATGGATCTTAATCAAGATAAACATTTTATGCAAGATGGATGCCTCTTCAAAGGAAAACAACTATGCATCACAATTGGTTCAATGAGGTAAAATATTATCAGAAACCATCATAGTAGTGGTTTGGTAGGACATTTTGGAAAAGATAATAAGGTAGCCTTAATTGAAGATAAGTATTACTAGCAGAAGATGAAAAAATATATAACCAGGTATGTGGCACGATGTCCAATTTTTCAAATGTATAAAGGACACTAATAGAACACAGGGTTGTATATGCCACTACCAGTGCCCAGAGGTCCATGGATAGATCCAAGCATGGATTTTGTGTTAGGGCTCCCAAACACACAACGAGGTAATGATTCTATTTTTGTGGTTGTTTGTAGGTTCTCTAAATTGGGACATTTCATTGCTTGCAAGAAAACTAGTGATGCATCACAGGTGGCAAAATTGTTTTTTTCAGAAGTTGTTAGATTGCATCGGGTTCCAAAAACTATTAACTCTGATAAAGATACTCGATTCTTGGGTTATTTTTGGAGGAATTTATGGAAGAAATCGGGGACTAAACTACAGTTCAACATTTCTTATCACCCCCAAAAAGATGGGAAAACCAAAGTGGTAAATCGAATTTTGCAAAACTTGTTACAGAGTTTTGTTGGAGAGAATCCCAAGAAGTGGGATTTGGCTTTACCTCAAGCACAATTTTCCTACAATGGTTAAGTGAATAGATCTACAGGTAAATATCCATTTTAGGTTTTTTATTGTAGAAACCCTCTGGGTGTCCTAGATTTGGTGCAACTACCACTTAGGGATAGGATAAGTGTTATTGGACAAATATGTAGGTGTGGACACGAACTGATCTCCCTAGATCCACCTAGATCTAGAACAAAGCAAGACAAGACAATACTCTTTCCCTAAGTTTTGACTGTTGAATTGACTAGGAGGAAGAAACAAGTAACATACCTTATTATCGCTTCCTAGGGTTTTTGTTGCTCCTGCTTCGCTCCAGTACTCTTATAAAGTCCAGACCAAGACAACACAAACCAACCAAAGTGAAGATCGCACAATATATTCAACAGTTAACCTATGTGTATAATCAAGGAATTACACAATAAAGTGGAAATAGCTTTATGGGAAAGGGACATGCCACTGTATCATATTAATGGAAAGTAAAGCTTACAACCTGAGCCTTGATGTCAAAAAATTCCTTTCGATGGCTCTTGGCTTCAACACACACACTTGCTCAATCCTTGCACGAAGAAGATCAAATCCTCTTGATAGATTTGCTAGAGTCTCCAAGCTATTGTTCAATGCTGAGTCCTTCACACAATTCTTTCATCAATTCTCCAATGAATCTTGCTTAACCTTTTCCATGAGAATTCCCTCAATATATAGGAGAGAATGAATTAGTTACTTGGATAAGAATGATCCCAAAATATCAGGGAATCCAGTATTAGGATAACCATTCGAATGCCAACCCATCCTTCTAGAATATTCCCTTCTAGAAGCATCGAGAATTCATCTTTTTCCTTGCTTTAGGAAGAGTTCACACCCTAGCAGTTCAACACAGTGTGAACTTCTCGCACCCTGGCTTAAGGCAACCTGCGAGAATCAAGCATTCTCACAGGCAAATATACTAGCAGCCTGCGAACCTTCTTCAAAAATGATATTTCTGGAAAGAGAAGGATGTAACTTTTCTCAGGAGAAAGTTCTTATGAAGAGCCTGAGTATGCCATCATCAATACATCATCATGATAACCAAAATCATGGGTAGCAGAATGCCCCCCAAAGTATGAGGTTGGAACCAGTGACAACCGAAAGACTTTGTAAGCTGCATGTGTGTGTCAGAAACCAGGAGCACACCTGATCGGAAACCTGTGAACAACCAAGCATCTACATAATATCATATATACCAATTCTGAGGTAGGCATTCCCATACTTAGATCATAGACTGATAACATCATAGACATGGGTCATGGCCACCAATCATACACTGTAGATCCATGTCGTCAAAATATAGCATAGCCACTAGAAATACACTGTGGATCTACATGAGAAATTTTAAATCAAGACAACATAGCCATGAGACATACACAGTGGATCTATGTGTCACAAATTATACATACTCCATCGCAACCTGGACCAAAGAGATGATATCTAGGGTCTTCAATCTCATCACCCAAAGTACGAATCTAACCATGTGATTACATGTGTTGAAGTCGATCATGGAAGAAACCACTTGATTACCAGTCATTGATGAAACTGTTAACAAGTGCGAGGGAAATCACCATTGATTTCAATGACTCCCAAGGTACCCTAGTACAATCCATAGAGTGTGAATAAATGAGTTGAAGTTGAACATCCGATGGAATCCTTCGATCGGGGGTCATTGATGTAAACCCACTGTCGAAAGCGAGGAAACCTGCCATTGAGGCATGCAAGCTCCAAGGTACCAAATAATTTCTAAGTCTTGATTCCAGATAATGAGCTGAAGTTGATGGAACAAAACTCATCACAGGAGGGCCTTGATGTATCCCCAATCAATGACATGAAATGAGTAATAGATTTTGAAGATGAAACAGAGTATGATGTGAATTGGACCGGACATAGGGAAGGCCGACACAGAGAGAATGGATAATTGCAGATGGCCGACTCAATATAGGTTTCAAATGGACTTCTCTTGAACATATGAACGACACGACCAATGATTTGGCAACATTGACTCAAAGACGACACAGGGAATGACCTTGTAATATATTGAATGAGAGACAAATTGATTTCCCAAACCGACTTCAAACGATGAATAGGGGGTGTCATGTTCAAGAGCGACACTTACTGCCAATCAATACGAAGATGATTACTGCCAATCAATACGAAGATGAAAACATATCCCTTTCCCAAATTTTCACCCACCATTTCTGGCGAGTACCTCTTTATTTTTACGCAAGCTTGAGGAGGATAACATATGCTTGTTGATGTAAGCTCATCCTTCATACGAGTCCCTCGGAGTATGTTTAACGAACCCTAAGAAGGAGTGGTTCGATCCCATCATGAGTCTGTCAATGTTTGTTTAACGAGTCTAGAGATAGAAAACTCGAAGGTTTTTCATGATTATAGAGTCTGGAAAAACACTTAAAAGAAAACTCTCTCAGTTCCTTTTTCATAAAATAGTCTAGATGAGACCGAAAAAGAGATAAATTATCGCTCACCAGATGCTTACTTCAAATACTTTATCAAGCGTGAAAATAGCAAGGTCGCTCGATGATCTTTTCATGTTTAGAGAGTCTGAAAAGAGCTTAAAGAGGACTCTAGGGGGGTTCCTTTTTCGTATAAACTTGTTGATCCCGAAAAAGTGATAAAAGTATGCTCAATCGCGTTCTCATGTATTTACGAGTGCAAGAACGGACAAAGACCATGCTCGAGGTTTTTATATAAAAACCATAAAAAACAATCAAAAACACGCGATAACAAAGAAAAACATGTTCGTCTCCCTGTATTTGATCATCAAAGTCATCACACCTGCAAGAGTTACAGTGAACATGACATTAGGGATTAGGGTTTAATAGATAAATAATCATAAAAAACAAAAAATGACATAGTAAAAGTAAATAAAAGGAGTAAATACTCTTTTTACCAAATCATTTTTAAATTTTTTAAATTTAGCCAATAAAGGAGAATGAACTCATGAAAAAAGTTGTTAATCTTCTTAATGTGTCTCTTATGCAGATAATTGGATATTAAAATGGTGCTTGAATGGCGTGAAAGGGAACATGAAGAAGACAATGTAATGGCCGAAAATCATCCACCTACTATAGCTTCTTTGAGAGATTGTGGACTCTTGAAATACTTTCGCATCCCAGGCATGAGCACCCAAGTCAGACTATTAGAGTACCTTGTGGGTATGTGGGACCCTGATCAACAGGTATTTCAAGTGGGGGTCCACATACTATCCTTGGACATTGAGGACATTTACTTTTTGACTGGTTTGTCACGATGGGGGTACTATGTGAGCCTGACAGGTAGTAGAGGTGGTGGGGTAAAGATGAGTGAGTACTGCAATTTACACTGCGTTCCCAAGGCTGAGAGAAAGAAAGGAAAAGTAGATATCTGGGGGATACGAGACTTGACCCTCCATACTATCCTTTTCACTATATCTTGGATGGTTGGGAGTTCTGCTCCTCATATGGCATTACAGAGTTACTTCCAGTATGCTATTGAGTGTACTGAGCTGCAGGTATTCAACTGGGCAGATGCTGTGCTTCACAGTATAAAAAAGCAATTGACCAAATGTAGGCTAGGTGACCTGAAGCAATTCAGGTATGGATCTTTGCTGGTATCCTTCTTCCTTGAATGGGTCCCATTATTGAGGCTATAGGTGGAGTGGAATTTATCGGCTTCTAGGGATCCACGAACGCTGAGATGGTCTCGACTCATGGCTCGGCACGTAGCAGGACCGATCATCAAATATGATGATACTTTCTTTGACTGGCTTCAACCAGAGATGTTGATGGTTGATGACTATGCTTATGATGGGCTGGATTTCCAAGGAGATCCAGAATTGGTACTGCCAGAGGATGCTCAGTGGGGGGACCTTGGTAAGAAGTACACACATTTTATTTTTAAAATGTTTTATGAATTTTTATCATATTCAAAAGTTTTTTTGTTTTATATGCTTGTCCAAAGAATAATAAAAAATTGTTTGTCGATAACACAGATGTTGGACCTTACAGACCTCCTGGCACTTCTCCCATCCAATGGTGAGGAGAGGTAGCGGTAGCGCTGCAATATGCTGAGGACTATCAAGTGGTGGAATAGAATCTAGAGGGCCCGACTGCAGACATTCCAGACATGACTCTGGAAGAGGTTCCACGACGTGATTAGCGTCATACTGTAGGAGTATCAGCATCCATGAGTCGAATGCTCTGTAGGGTTTCTCTATCTGTCGTGTGTTACTGTGAACTTCATCCATGACGTCACATTGTATAAGCTATGAGCTTCAGATTTTGACATTTTGGTCTTCAGACAAACTTTTTGTAAAGAACTCTTTTGATCGTTATATATACAGATGGCTTCTACTGGTTTACCTTATATTGTGTGAATTTTGATGTGTTTGATTTATAAATGATTCAAATGTCTGTCCAATACATAATTAGCCAATGTATCTGTTAATGTATTTAGACATCTAGGAATATGTTGATATTCAATGTGATCAAAATAACGTTCCAAGAGGCGAATTCGCAAATACACCCGTAACAATGTAGGACTTTGAATAGAGTAGACATTACTTAACTGTAGTACTACCAACTGCGAATCAATTTTCACAACCAAATGACGAATTTCGAGTGAGATAGCATCAACCAATAATTCAATAACGGCGCTATACTTTGCAATGTTGTTGGTCGCACGACCGAGGCACACACCTCGTAAAGAGACAAGTTCGTTTGTCAGGGCATAAATTTCCCATGCAGCGGGAGCAAGGTTCTGAGTACTACGGCTAGCGCCATCAGTGAAGCCAATATAGGGTAGTGAAGACTCCGACATCTAGAAATCAAACACAACGTCACATAAGGGCAGAGACTAGATAACGACAAAATCAAACTAAAGTAACACACAAGAAGTATGATACAATACAAATACAAGTACTTGTGCATAGGTAATTTTATGCATAGTACTTCCTCAAGTACAACCCATTCCTAGGTTCACTCAAAGGGATACCATCGTAATCTACCAACTTGTAGGCTCCTTTTTCCAAAACTCGTCAAACTATATAAGGACCTCGCCACATGGGTTCGAATTTCCCAGCTCCTAACATATCTCGATCCTGTTCATAGAGAATAACAAGATCACCTTCAGAAAAAATGCGAGGCTTGACATGCTTGTTGTATTGGGCCTTGACACGTTTTTTCTGGGCTTCTATGACTAGGGTGGCATCACGTCGAGTTTCGTCTAATCGCATAAGATACAAAAGACATTCTTCTTCAGCAGAAGTGTTGGGTAGGAGTTCAACAACTAGTTTCAAAGAAGGTATCTCGCATTCGATAGGGAGAATGGCTTCCACACCATAGACTAATCGAAAAGGTGTAAACCCAGTAGCAGACTTGACATATGTCCGGTATGCCCATAATGCTGAAAACAACATTGTGTGCCAACTTATTTTATGAATCCCTATCATTCGTCGAAGCATAGTTATGAGAACTTTGTCAATCGCTTCGACTTGGCCATTGCCTTGTGGATAATAGGACGTTGAGTTATTATGGCGAAGACCCAACTTTTCAGTAAGTTCAGACATCATAAAATTCCTAAAATGAATACCGTGATCAATAACGATAGCTTGGGGAACACCAAAATGAGCTATGGCGTGATTAAAAAGAAACAACGCTGCGGTATTCACAGTGTTGTCAAATTTCGACATCGCCTCGGCCCATTTTGTAAAGTAATCAACGGCTACAATGATGTAACCATGCCCCCCGACCGAGTGAGGGTGACATGTCAGGAAATTGATGCCCCATTTTGAAAAGGGACCAACTAAGACCACAAGGTGAAGAGGAGTAGGCTGTGACCAAATTTTCTGATTGTAGGTCTGGCAGGCATGGCATTTTTGAATGGCAATAATGCAGTCATTAAAAAAAGAAGGCCAAAAATATCATGCGTGTAAGATCATTTGGGTAGTAGCATACCCAGACATATGACCACCACATGCTCTGGAATGGTAGTCATTCAAAGCTTTCTCGACTTCGTCAAACGTTAGACAACGTCGAAAAACAGAGTCAATCCCCTGACGATAAAGAGCATCCCTGAGGATAATGTATTGACGAGCTTGATAGCGTATGCGACGTCGTTCAGTACTGGACAAAGTAGGCTGGAAACTTTGGGTTTGGAGATATATTGTTGGTCCCCGGTTTTGACCATGCTCTTTGCCTATACTATATACCACAGACCTCCATTTATATGCTAGTACAACCCTTTTGACCTCATTTTGACATAATCAACATCTCCTTACCATTCAAAGGGGTCACCTAAGGTATCTTTGAATTTCAAGCTATTTTTATGCACTTTAATGCTTTAAATTGATAATGGGACTAATATCGCTTGGGTTAGGTACCACTGCTATTGTGGGAACAGGATGCCGGTACCAGGTACCAACTCGCACAGTGGAGGTACCAATGGAGCCGTTCGAGATCTGTGCATTATGGTGTGCATTATGGTTCGAATGAGAGATAGAAAGATTCGCAGGACAACTGGAGCCATTGACACAGAGTGCGTGAAGACATCATGAAGCCTGGATCGATTATTCCTCATCGCTCACACTTCGTGACACTACGTGTCAGGAAGGTGTGAAATACGTTTTCAGTTTGATTGCAAGACTATTCTCGGATCAGGGATCCGTTTGTTTTATGCATCTTTATTTCGACTGTTATGAACAATAAGACTTCTATAAAAACCCGGGATCACTCCTAAGAACGGGTTACTGTTACTGCTGCCATTGCTATTGCTACTGTTATTGTTATGTGATACCGTGAACTTATTTTTGAATACAGATTACTGTGCGTTATGGTATTCGACTGATATACGACTTGAAGCATTCTCTTTGAGTTAATGATTATGCGATGTCTGAATAGAATGTTATAGTTGGCTCTGGTTGTTACTAACAGCGTTGTGCCTTTTGGTTGGGCCCGCCAAACCGGTGCAAGCCACTGTTTCATTTTGCAATAGATTTAGTTTTATGCTGTTATAGACTTAGTTCATTTTAATGCTTTAGAACTTGCATACGAAATAGCTTACCTCTTATAGATCTAGTTGTTTTAGCATATTGGCATTTGTTTATCTGAATGGTATATATATGCAGCTCATAGCATGACATTGACTTGGACGTTCCAGAATCGTGTTTATTTATTCCTCACTTGAATCATTCCAGCGTATTATTATCTGTGACGTTGCTGAGTGTTAAACGCAGAAATGATGCCTGTAGGGTTTAGAATATGCATGTGGTTATTTAGTTTTCATTTCCAATTCGAACATAACTCAGAATTAGCATGCATTTGGATTTGTTAGACAATAGTTACCTTGCCTGGTTAGAATAGTTAGACTACAGTTAGAACAAAAGGAGCTCCTGGTACCAGTTAATAGCATAATACTCTGTTTTCCTGTAGACAGCTTTTAATTCATTTCGATGATCAGATTGAATGCATTTTCGAAAATAATCTGTGTGTCCTAACTTAAACAGAAATAATGATGGTAAATGATTGAACATAGAGGTAAAATAATCGTGTGGAACCACATTTTGGGAATAAGAATAGCAGTACCAGCATTTGAGCACAAGATTGTTTTTTCTGATTGATGACTTAAATAGGGAATGCTCAGTTTTAAGTTAGTCATTAGAATTCAAGTCCTTAGAATAGGTGTGTGTTTTATTTTTAGGATAGCATTCAGATAGAGACTAGATGCTTACCTGCACATACTGTGTATCAGCTCAAAGTTTACCAACCCTGGTTTGACAATTTAGTGTTTCAGGTCACTTAAAAGCTTCAATTTAGCAGCCTGACATTTTTGGCGCCATTGCTGGGGAGCTGTTTAAAAGGTAAGAAGTTAGTTGTTTTGATTAGTTTTAGAATGCACTTAGCTTGGTTTGGTGTGTTAGCGGGTTGATAGTAAGAGCAGCTGTGGAAACAAAAAGGGTGAAAACCGACATATCAATTATCACAGGTACTCTGAAACCCAATCTTAGTTTCTTTTCATTTCATTTAGCATGACTTCATGAGAAATAGAGATCCTAGAGGTAGATTTAGGAGAAATATAGAACCACAAAAAGAAGAAGAAACCTCCACCCAAAAAGCACAAGAAATTGAAACTAAAATTCTGGCTGAGGAAACAGTAGAACAAATCCTAGAACCAGGAAGCACCATATATCAGCAAACTCAAAACCTTGGTGATCCAGCCCTAGATGACACAGTTGATCCAGAGAAAATACAAGCTCTTCTCAGGAACCCTAACTTT
>ML804848.1:131484-145537 GCA_009831015.1 Picea engelmannii | reverse complement strand
CATTTCATAAGATAAGAGCATAATAAGAACAAGATCACTGAGAAATACACATCCACAAGAGACAGAACATTTATCCTGGGAAACCCTCTAGGGGAAGAAAACCCAACAAAAAATTCCTTATCATAAATAGCTTATACAATGTTCAAGAGATAACTCAACCAATACAGAAAATTCCTCCTCAAGAGATGCGCCACCCTTCTTCTCCTCTCACCAACTTGTAATTGCAGCTTGCCTCATAAGAGAATGAGCAAGTGAAGTGTGTGTTAGAAGTGAGGCGCTAGCCTCTTATTTATATCACTTTGGCACATGTGAAGAGTCACCATCTAGCAGGGCCGACCTCTCACACTGGGTGGGTAAACCCACCTTTAATTAAATCTAGCCCTTTCATTATAACTACTGGGGCCGACTTCTTATTCTGCACATTGTAATTGTCCGATGACCAATCCGCAAAAGGGGATTTGGTCCTTATACAATTACCGACATGATTAATCCTCAATGGGGATTAATCCAATAAAAATAATAATAATAATAACATGATTAATACACAATGGGGATTTAATCCAATAACAAAATAATAAGAATGCTCTTCGCAGTTACATTATTTCAACAAATATTGCACATATTTTAGATAAGAAGACCCTTCATACCTGGAAAGGCCAATACAACCGATATCTAGTCCAGTGGGAAGGCATAGTACTGATAGAGAGTACGTGGATTACATAGTGTGACATACTGAACCTACATCCCATTAAATGGACATGGTTTCGACACTTTTCAAGGCCAAATTCCTTCATATAAGGCCTCAAATTGGGGTTTTAGTGTTTCTACGAGAATTTTTTATTTTTCAATTATTAGTTATCTCTTAGTTTATGAGCTTAATCATAAAAGAGAGTTGAAACATAGTGTCACACTAGTTATCTCTTAGTTAGTGGTCAGTTTTAGAGTCATGCGAGAATTTTCTAAATTTAGTTGTTTTTCTAAAAAATAGATGTTTTTCTAAAATTAGTTGTTTTCAAAAATCCTAGATAGTAGTTATAAGGGACCCTAAATTTCAATTGTAATAGTTAGGATGAAGAAGGAACAAAAGAGATTTTTTTCCATTCTCCTGCATTTTCATGGTTTATTTGATCTTGTGAATGAATTTCAGGCTTTAGAGACATCATTTGTTATCATAGAAGGAAGATGGCTGGGAGAGGAAGAGGAAGAGAAGGTCTTTCTCAGATGCATAGAGATATGGAAAACCTCCAAAGACAAGTAGCATATCTTACAAGCATGTTGTCTAGTCAGATAATAATACAAAGAGAAGTGTCCGATGAGGAGGTAGACTAATGAAATGTAGATCAACAAATAGAATATGAAGAAGAACAAGAAGAACACAAAGAAGAATAATTAAAACATGTGTCTTTTGAAGAAAGGATTCTCAAGGATATATAAGGGAGAAATGATAGGATCAATATGGAAGTTTCAAAATATGCATGGAATCTTAATCTAGAGGAGTTAATAGATTCGTTGAATGCCATGTATACATTTTTTGAATGGAAGCCTATGCCAGAGGAAAATAAGGTGAAATTTTCTTGCACCAAGATGAAGGGTCATGCCATGATCTAGTGGGATCATGTGCAGAAAGACAAAGAAAGAAAAGGAAAAGACAAAATTAATACCTAGAGCAAGATGGAAAAAAATTGCAACATTTTTTTTTCCTCTAGATTATGCCCAGACCCTTTTTCGTAGATTTCATAAATTGAATCATAACATGTCCACCATGGAGGAACTCACAAATGATTTTTATCAGTTGTCCATTCATGTGGATCACCAGGAAAATGATGAGAAATTAGCTGCAAGGTATGTGAATTGTTTAAAATTTTCTATTCAAGATGAACTAAGCATGCATAGAGTTCGCAGCATGGAAGAGGCATATCAATTATCCTTAAAGGTAGAGGAAAATCTAAACCAACAATTTTCTATAAGGAACAGAGGAGCAAGGAGGGGTACATAGTCTACCTCAGGGGGTGGTTATAACTATGGTTGAGGTAAATCATCCCAAGGAGCTACGAAAAAATAATATACTCGATAGCGTAGCCTGAATCAACCACGAGGAAGAGAATTTCAGAGGGGTATATGTTACGGTGGTGACAAAGGAAGACCATATGTGTGTTTTAGGTGTGTTTTAGAGGGTCATCGAGCATTTGAATGCCTAAGTTATAACATGCAAGAGTCGAAGCAAGGACAAAAACCTAGTTTGAACTTGGTCCAAGTTTAGAATGAAGAAGAAGCAGTTGAATCTGAAGTCCCACCTAATTGTTGAATTTTTTGATGCGTAGCTCAAGAACATGTACTTTATTTCAATTTAGCATAAACTTGAACCATAAAAAATGCATCAATACAATATACAATAGATGCAGTAACCAAGATCACAAGAAGAATAAAAATGCACAAGAACACAAGAAGTTATCATGGGAAAACCCTTCTCAATCAAGGGAAAAACCCAACAATCCTTCCCTATATAGTCAAGAGAAGATCCCCCACATAACACAAACCCTAAAGCACACAAGAGGGTTCTTCTATGGGCAAGAAAATGTGTGCCTAAGATAAGTGCACACTTCATCCCTACAATAGGTGTTGATTTAATGAGCCAATGAAGAGTGAGTGATCCACAATGGGGATCAAATATTATTTATACATGTTCTAGCACATCAAATGGATGTGTCTATTAGTACAATAGGGCCGACCTATACAACTGAATAATATAATTAATATTTTACACAATATTAATTATCTTTACATGGTGGGGATGACTTGTACCCTTCACAATACAAAATTAGGGTTACACAATAAATATTACTCTTATATAATATAGCAAGGATATCTCACGTCCTCTAGTGCTCAGCCACTAGGGACACGTCCACCTATGATCAACCACAGGGACATCACTCTCAAGACATCAAATCAACTAATCCCATTGGAGTGCCATCTAGAGAGCCATCTCAAGTCAACTCAACTTATTCCATAAGAGTCCCATAGGATACCATATCAAGTCATATCAACTTAGTCCATAGGAGCGCGAAAAGAGACCACACATGTCATCTCAACTCAGTCAAGAGGTTTATGACATACACATCACGTGGTATTTTTCACAAATTGTCTCAACTAAGTCTAGAGGAGAACAACCTGGAGAATGTCTCATGAAGTTTCAATCATCAACACTCCCTCTCAGCTAGGGAGGAATTATCCACGAGGTGAAGTCTCTCATGGAAGTACTCAAAAACATTTCTGGCAAGCTCTTTGGTGAAGACATATGCAACCTGTTCATGTGTAGAAAGGTATTTCACATGTACTTCTTTCCTCTACACCATATCTCTGATGTAATGGTATTTTATCTCAATGTGTTTCGATTTATCATGAAACAAAGGATTCTCTAAGAGATTCACACAAATCTTGTTAGCACAGTGGATAACGATGGAATTCATCTCATGTCAAAATAAGTTTGGAAGGAAGTTGTGAAGCCACACTTCTTCATGGACTTCCACACTTAATGAAATGTACTCTTATTCTAGGGTACTCAAAGCCACATAAGTCTGTTTCCTACTACACCAGGAAACAATGGAAGATCCCAAAGTAAAACAACAACTGGATGTGATCTTCCAGTCCACTGTGCTTTCTTCCCAATCTGCATCGACATATCCCTGCAATCTCATGTCTACACTAGAGGCATATCTCAGTCCATAACCAACTATGCATCATAAATATCTCAGCACATGCTTCGCTGCTATCTAGTGTGACTTTATCAGATGACTCATAAAAAGACTAAGTACATTCACTGCATAGCATATATCAGGTTTGGTGTTAACCAGATACATCAATGATCCAATCATCTATCTATAAAGATGTGGATCAATCTCGCCTGAATCAGAAGAAGCCTCGTTCATTTTCTTCAAATTCATCACCATCGATGTAGGCATGGATCTGAGGTCTGTCATCCTAAATTTATTCAATATCTCCACTTTGTATTTTCCTTTACTGAAGAAAATATCATCATTCCTCTGCCACACTTCTAGTCCCAAGAAGTAATGCATCATACCAAGGTCCTTCATCTCGAATTCAGAAGCCAATGCACGCTTGCATTCAACAATATAGGAAAAAAATCATGCACTCGTTACATTCAACAACACTCTTGCTGAAGCCCAAACTCATCAAGTATCCATCAATATTTTCATAGCATGCTCGAGGTGCCTTCTTTAGTCCATATAGGGATTTCTTCAACCTGCACACATGAGACTCCTTCTTATGTATCACAAATCCATCTGGTTGCTCGATGTAAAATTACTCCTCAATCTCATCATTGAGAAAGGTTGTCTTCACATCCATATGATATAGTATCCAACCCATGGATGCTGCTACAGATGGAAGTGTATTGGGAAACATGAGAAAATGTCTCCTCATAATCTATTCCCTCCACCAGAGAGAATCCTCTAGCCATGAATATTGCTTTGTCCTTCTTGACACTTCCATCAGCTGCATGTTTAATATTATAGATCCACTTGGAAGTCACTATAGGCTTCCCTTCCAGTCTCGAAACAATATCCCACACATAATTCTTCATGATGGAATGATACTCTTCAGTCATGGAATCTTTCCAAACCTGCTGACCTACTAGTTCTCCATGAAAATAAGGCTCAGTATGAATGATGTGGCTCATAGTTGAAACATATCTCAAAAATATCTATTGTCTCTTTCTCTCTCAGAATGTACCACAATGAGATACATGTCCCTCTGCCTCCTGCAGAGTCTGTCGAGCCCATGAAGGCCTCTTATGGCCTACTGCAATGCCTCCATGAACATCAGCTGGATCAACTAGATCTGTAATTGTCTCCCTTTGAACTGTTGAAGGGGGAGAAGGTATTTTCTCTTCTTTCTTCTCTCTAGCAATCTCTATATGAGATTCTCTGGATCTTCAAAATTATATCCCTTCCTCAAAGGTGACATCTATGTTAACCTCGATCTATCC
Source organism: Picea engelmannii (assembly GCA_009831015.1). Classification (NCBI taxonomy): domain Eukaryota; kingdom Viridiplantae; phylum Streptophyta; class Pinopsida; order Pinales; family Pinaceae; genus Picea; species Picea engelmannii. The sequence continues at coordinate 140,532 of ML804848.1, read as the reverse complement.
CTGAGTAGGGATGTAGATATCGTATTCCTTCAAAGATTCACAATACCCCACAAATGTACGCTTTCTTCTTGAAGGGTCTATATTGGTCCTCTTCTCCTTGGGTACATGAAAGTATAGTGGACATCCAAATATCCTGAACTGTCGAACCTCAGAATCGACTCTAGTGAAGGCTTCTTCGAGAGTGATATTATTTATAATCTTATGAGGACTCATGTTATGAATGTACAATGATGTCAAGGATTCCTTTTCCCACAGAATCATAGGTACATTATGATCATGTATCATCACTTTGGTTTCCTCACCAATTGATATGTTCTTCCTCTCTTCAACCACATTATGCTGAGGGCTATAAGGAATGGTGTACTCCCTCTTGATCCCTTCCTTAATACATAAATCACTAAAATCCCTAGAGGTGTACTCTCCTCAATTATCTAATATCAACACCTTGATCCTCCTTCTAGTCAGGTTCTCAACCTAAGCTTTAAACTCTTGAAATCTCCCAAGGAATCCATCCTTGGTCTTTAAGAAGTAAATCCATGTCTTCCAAGAGTGATCATCGATGAAGAGAACATATTAAAAGTATCTATTCAAGGAATAAACAGTCAAGGGTCCACAAACATCTATATGTGTCAATTCCAAGATCCCCTTGGATCGATTGTCACTTCTCGAAAATGACCCCTTGACATTGTTGACAATAGAACAACCTCTGCAAATGCCATCATGCTCGATATGTATCTCTAGAAGGTTTGTCACCATATTCCCCAGAGTGGGACAATATCTATAATGTAAATGAGTAATTCTACTATACCATAGCTTGATCGAGTTGATAGTATCATGTAACAAGGCCTATACTAGTTGAGAAGTCAATCTGTACAAATTGTTCTCTCGAACACCAATCACCCAGGAAAAATATATGCCTGAGTTTTTGTGACATGTAATAAATTTTCCTTTTTAGAAGGTAACATTATAGCATTTATCCTCTAAGGTAAAAACAAAGACAAGGTTCCTTTTCATCCTAGGTACATCTAGTACCTCACTTAATTGAAGAGGTATGTCAGAATCTAGTTGGAATGAAGAAGTTCCAAATCCCTTCACAGTATATCTGAAATTGTCACCAAGCACATAATGCAGAAGAGACTCTTTCTCTACAAGGTTTGTAAGATGTTCTCTATATCCTGTCATGTGTCTGGAAGAACCACTGTCAATTAACCAAATATCACTATCAATAGGAACAATACCCAAGAGTGTTGAAATGAATAAGAATGCTTCATCTTTTATGTCTTCATTTCTCAAAGGTGGTTCTGAATCAACATATGCAGTGGATGCATGCTATATTCCTTTCTTCCTAGTAGGAAAATTTATCTCAATGTGTCCATACTTTTCACATCTGAAACATTGAATCCTTGAAATTCCTTTTCTATGTTCATGACCTGAATCTGCTGAAGTTTTCTTGTCTTTGAATGCTTTGCCAAAAATTATTCTATTTCTTCTTTCTCTCTTTACATGAGAAGAAAGGGCTTGGTTTTCATCATGATGGGAGTCTTGCACTCCTCTGGCTATAAATATGGTTTCCTTATGAGTGCAGTCTATCTATAGACAATCAAATTTAGGTAAATATTCTCTTCCACTGATACTTTGAAGGAATGGTTCCCAATGTCTTGGAAGTGCATTGAAAGTAATCACGACAAGTTCTTTGTCTATTATCCTTTCTCCAATGGCACCTAGCTAATCTATGATATCTGAAATATTCATGAAGAAGGTATCAATGGTGTCATCTTTCATCATCTTGATGTTTTGAAATTGGTGTTTCAATTTAATATCTATGTGATTTTTCTCTCAAACATCTTCAAAGAATCATACATTTCATAATCTACCTTCAGGGTAGAGATGTGATGTAGTAGATGATATCTTGCTGAATAGATGATTATCTTCCTTGATTTGACATCATCTTCCTTCCATTCAACCTTCTCTTCATTGATAGTTGTTGCTGGTAAAGTATTTTAGGTCATTCTCTTCCAAAGTGATGTGTAATATTGACTTCCAGGAGATGAAGTTTTTGGTTCCATCATGCCTATCTTTCACTGAATTTTTGTTCCTCATGGCTTGCAGATTCTTCAGAAAACCTAACGAATTGGCTAGAAACCCTAGAGTTTTTCAAGAGGATGTATCTAGGAGTTTATTGGACTTATGATTGCCAAAAAGAAACCGTAGAGAGTCAAAGGAACCTAAAAAAGCTACAAAAATACTCCAACAAGCTACAAAAACCCTAAAACTGAAATTCTACAGAAACCCTAGGGCCAAAAATCAAAACTCCTTCAAACTTTTTATCTAAGAGTTGCAGGAGGTGCACTAGTCTAGGCCATACCTTCCCGTGTAAAAACTAGGCCCAACATTCAAGGAGAAAGTGCTAAAACTAGCTTGACAAGGAAAATGGATGGTGTCGTTTTTGTAGTTGCAACAAGAAGGTAACGAGTAGCTCTTCAATGGCTTGTGCAATGGTTCTTCAGGAGCACTGCTCTGATACCATGTTGATGTTGAAATATTGTAACTGCAAAGAGTATTCTATTTATTATTGAGTTATTATTCATTAGATCAATCCCATTTTTTTGATTGATCATGTCGGGCATTGTAATTGACCAAATCCCTTTTTGTGTATTGGTCAAAACCTAATTGTATTATGCAAATTAAGAAGTCGGCCCCCAGGACTAATTAAAATGGTTTTAATCACTAAGAATAAAAGTCAGCCTTGTCTAGTGAAGAGACACTTTTCCAACACCTGCCAGTTTGTATAAATAAAGGAAGCCAACGCCTCATTATCTCACTCACTCATTCGCTCATCAAGTGTGAAATTTTGGTAGTTGTAGTTGGGAGAAGAAGGAAGAGAGAGGCACACTTCTCAAGGTTGGATATTATCTAGTCTTTTGGTTTATTATCTTGGCATTGTATTGGCTATCTATATTAAGGAAGTTTTTGTTGGGTTTTCTCTCCCATGAGGGTTTCCCAAGATAAATGTTGTGTATCTTGTGATTGTGTTTCTCTCAGTGATCCTACCTATGTTATTGTTATCTAGTAAATTGAAAAGAAACCTAATAATATCTCAAAACTTAACATGGTATCAGAGCTAAGCTAAAGAAAGCATCTTTCACTTGATAAAGAAAAAACGTCATTGTTTCCATACAAGAAAATTAGGGCTTTTGTTGAAGAGGAATATCATCCTAAAAACCATATATATAAGTGTTCCCTAGCCTAGGGAACTCTTTGGCATCTTGAGTGCACCTTTTCAGTGGTCAGATACTTTGTAAATTCAAACCCTAGTTTTTACTAGTACCAGAAAACTAAAAAACCAAAAGTACCAAAAAACCAGGAAACCAGAACCAGTACTAGAAGTACCACTCTAGATTTCTTCAAGCTCAATTTCAAGGGGTAAAATTTGGATTTTCATAAATCTGACTACACCAGATTACTTGCCTCAACTCAAGGCATTTATCCACCGGATCAGAATTTCAAAATTTGAAGTTTGAAAAATTAGGGTTTCCTCATAAACCCCTAAGTTTCAATTCCAGTTGTAGTTTCATAATCAGTTGTAGTATCAATTGCAATTGCAGTATCAGTTGAAGTATTAGCTACAATCACCCTTGAATTTTTTAAGAGTTGGTAATTATTATCATTGCTACCAGATGGTGCCACTCCCTGCAAATACTATCAGAGGTATGTATTCACATATGTTTGAACTATTAATATTTAAAGGGTATTTGTAGTAGAAAGGATCTGTTTCCATAGATCCAGAAGGATCTGAAGATCTAGCACATTCAAAGGAATAATGCAACCCAAGTTTGATTATTATGATATGCATCTATTTGCTATGACATTATTTTGATCTAGGTTGCATGTTGAATCTATGACCATCATATTAACATTTGGTCAAAATTTAAGTCAAAGTGTTAGATTGATTAAAGTTGATATCATAGAGTTTATCCTCTATCCTATCTTTCTGTCAAGATAGCATATTGTCTTAGTACAGAAGACAGGTTGAAGAAAGAACTTGTCATCTTGAGTGAAGGAGACTTGGAAGAAACTCAACACACTCATTCTTGAGGACAAGTCTCCAAGTTCCAGGTTTGATTAATTAAATTGATAAGATTCAAAGTTGCACATGACAAGTTGATAGCTACCCCTTTACAAGTAAACACTATAGTTGAGGCAACAATCTTTGAAGATTATTATAGTTGGTAGCATGTGGGCATATTGAGATAAATGCTTAATGTAATCATTTACCTGATACAACTAACATATTCTCTAGGAGAAACTTCTTGTGTTGGTTCCATGTTACTTTGCATGAATGTTTCATCACAACACTAGAAGAGTGTTGATCTCATTTCATATTGTATTTCTTACTTTTGATCTTTGTTTCAGACATGTCACAAATGATAGCTCTAAAGGAGCTATTGTGATGATTGTTCATGCTATTGTTTTATTACTATTATCAAAAGAGTATTATTCTTGATTGTTGTTTTGTTGACCTTGTTTTAGGTCATAGGTGATAACCCTGATGAAGCAATAGTGAAGGTTGCAGAAGGAAACAAATTAGATGAGACATGAAAAAGACTATGTACATGACCATATACATCCATGTACCAAACAAGATGAAGAAGAATTTATTTTTGAGATCCAAAGTATTTTATATGGAGATTGATTGTAAGGAGAGAAAGGCTCCAAATATGATCAAACATTAGAACAAGAACTCACAATAGACTTGAAAGGAAGAATAATTCACTTGAATTCTAACTCATCTTTTCATATTTAGACTTGGTATTCAACATCAAGTATACCATGTAAGAGATGATTAATTTCTTGTAGAATCAGAATAAATCAAGAGTAAGCCTAATCTCAGAAAGGATCAAATGAAGAGAAAACTTCTAGGACTAGGAGACAGATACCATGAGAAGACTAGATCGTAGCTTCAAAGACTCCTAGGAGATATGAAATCTCCTGGAAGGTTCCCTTGTTTCAGTGAAAGAGAAGGAAGCCAATAAGAAAGACTAGGATATGGATTTTTCATGAGACTAGAAGAAAAAGTCAATATTGGATTCTCCCAACAACAGGGATAAGACTATGACGAGACACTTACTACAGAAATTGAAGAAATAGTTTGAGTATTCATGAAGACAACCAGAACAACCATGATTCATATATAGTATGATATGTAGGGGGAGAAATCCACATATTTAAAATTGAGTGGAAGTTGGTGCAATACATTAGTTGGGTCATGGAGACATGACTACAATAAAACACAGAGTTGCCTCCATAAAAGAAGAAGAGCTACCTTTAGTATCAGTTATTGAGCCACTCTCAGTTTTAGATGAAGTTGTTGCCGTGATGGAGTAGAGGAGTTACTCCCATATTTCAATGGTCACAATGAGAATGGAACAACTATTCTCAGCTTCAGAGGAGCTGCAGGTGCAGATTCCCAATTCTAGAAGGAACAATTGCAAAAAGAGGAGAGGAAATACTCTTAGGCAATGAGACATATAGTTCTTTGCAGAGAGAACATATAGCTAGCACATGATTGTGTAGATTGAGTTGCAGTTGAGCAAGCGTAGCAAATTGGTACATGTGAAATTTATTTTGAAGTTGAAGGTAGAAATACCCAGGTCTGCAGGTTGAAGAAAAATCTATACAGGTTGAAGAAAGATCCTAGATCTTGATATGGAAGAATTGACAATTTCTTGAAGAGATTGGGCTTTACCAAGAGTAAAGATGATTCTAACCTTTACCTCAAGGTCCTGAATGATGAGCCGATAATGTTACTACTAAATTTACATGATGTATTCTTGAAAATATGAAGAATATCTCATCACAGATTGTAGAAGAATCTCACTACAAAGTTTGATGAAAGAACTAATGCTTTATCTCTTAGGTCTTGAAGTTTGGCAGAGCCAAGAGAAGATCTTCCTTAACCAAGGGAAGTATGAAGTTAAAAAAATGAAGAGGTTTAACATGTTGGAATGTCAATCCATGTACACCCCCATGGAAAGGAAGTTGAAGCTCTCGACATACACTTTGTCAGAATTGGTTGATGCTACTCTATACAGACAAATTATTGGTTTGGTGATGCATCTGATGAATACCAGACCGGATAGATGTTTTTCTGTGAACACATTTTGATTCAATATTTGGTAGAACCCAGACGTGTTCACCTTGATGATGCAAAAAATGTGATGATATACCTTAATTGTACATTGGATTTTGGTCTCTGCTATACTAGAGACCATGACTTCATATTGTATGGATATACTGATTCAGATTAATATGGAAGTGTTTCTGATAGAAAGAGAACTTTAGGATGTTGTTTCAGTCTGGGGTTAGCCATGAATTGATGGCAGAGTAGGAAGCAACTCAGTATTGCTCCCATGAGGGCAGAAGCAGAATATACTTTAGCATGTTCCACAAGTTGTGAAGCCATATGGCTTCATATGTTGTTGACAAATCTATTTGATATGGATATGGAAGGCACCGTGATCCTATGTGATAACTAGACTTGTATAAAAATGATGTGTTCCATGAAGATTAAAAGCACATATATATCTGGTATAACTTCATTCATGATATGATATAGAGAGGAGATATAAATCTCCAATATGCTAACATAGATGAACAGGTCGTAGATGTTTTGACCAAGCCTCTATCTTGTGTAAAGTTTGATAACTTTTGAGACAAGGTTGGTATAGTCTGAAACGACCTCCCTTGAAAGGGGGAGTAGTGTTGATGATACTATGGTATCCTGACCAATAACATGTAGCTCAGTTAGGATTTTATATCCTTGGGGACTGATCATCCCTGGATAGATACTGAAGGTCCATAAGGATGGATTGTCAGTGTACTTGTGCATGTATATGCTAGATTTGGTCAGTAGTGGTAGCTTTGTTAGGATTTTATATCCTAGGGAATATTCTAATTCCCGGGCAGATCCTTTGGATCTATTAGAGTACCACGACATTTTGATGCCAACCTTGTGCTGAAGATTTCCAACTTCGTGCTGATGTTGATGCCAGCCTCATGATCAATATTTTCAGCTTCATGTTGATGTTGATTCCAACCTCATGCTGAAGATTTCCAGCCTCGTGCTGATGTTGTTGTGATGCTAGCCTCATGTTGAATATTTCCATGTTTGTGTTGATGTTTTTGTGATGCCAGCCTCATGTTGAATATTTCCATCTTTGTGTTGATGTTTTTGTGATGCCAGCCTCATGTCGAATATTTCAAGCTTCGTGTTGATGTTGTTGTGATGTCATTTACGTGTTGAAGATTTCCATCCTAGTGATGATGTTGATGATGCTACAGCCTTCATGTTGTGATAATACTATTGTTGATGCTGTATAATCCTTGTGTTGTTATTTATGATGATGATGCATTAGTTTTATACTAATCCTGTTGATTAAGGTTGGTTTTCATTGATGTCAACCCTTGAAGAAAGACCCATAGCACAAAGGTTTGGGTAATGGACCCAATATTGTTTGATGTAAATATGACTCATTATTGTTTTGTCATTGTTGAGAAGATTTAAATATGGATGAACTCCAAAGTGGTTCCCTTATGGTGAAATCCCTCACGGGAAGACACTTTGTGGAGTAAGAGAACCCATGCTTAATTGTGGAATAATGAGATCAAGGAAAGTGATTTTGTCAGGTAAAATATCTAAGATGGATAGTGCTTGTCATTTCATTTTCAGTGGTATGTGGAACGTCACATAACTCCTCATGGTTAGAGAGTTATGGCCATGAGAAGTTGGAGATCCCAAGTTTGGGTAATGGACCCAAGTTTCTTTGATGAGTAACGGTATGAGTTATGATATATTTTCAGATGATACTATTATATATGGATAGTACATGTCATGCCATTTCTAGTGGTATGTAGAACATCACATAACTCCTCACTGTTTGAGAGTTATTACCTTACGAAGTTGGAGGACCCTCATATGTCATCTAGAAGCCCCAAAAGGTCAAAGTAATCCAAGTGGTTTAAGAGATTTTAAAAGGCAAATAATAAAGTTAAGTGATGAGGGTATTATAATTCAAAGTGAATACAAAAAAAATTATTTCAATAATAAATTTATTGGAGAAATTAGAAGTTGACCCAACCCTAAAATAAGGAAAGTGGGTCAGTGACCTAGAAGATGTTTTTAAGGAAGCTACTTGGAGAGTATAAATAAGAGGCAAGGCTCTCTCATTTGAATCACACTTGAGAATATTGAATATCTATATGTGTATGAGGTATATGAGGTAAAAAAGGATATCTAAACTTGAATTCTGAGTTAAGGTGAAGAAAAGAAGGCCGAAATGCAAGGAAGGATAAATTCTTTTGATGGTGGTTTCTAAGGTATGTTATTTTAAGGTCATCTCACCATTTTCGCTATAAATTTTTTTCTATAATGATTCAGACTATGAAATTGATATTCAAGTGAGACAGTATATCCAAGTATCTATGAAAAAAAATTCAGCTTGTGGGACATTGTATTTTTGGAGTTACACTCCGTGGAAAATAGGGTTTGTGGCCAGTCCTGAAACTAGTCAAAATCAGGTGTTTCGGGTAAAAACGTCATAACTTATTTATAACATATATAAATTCAATGAGACCAAATGTGTTGGTTAGGTTACAGTATGTATTATTCTTTTTAAAAGTTTCATATCATTTTAGAAAACATTTTGTGCGGGGCATGCTCTACAAGTTCGCTCTCTAGAATAAGTCAGAATTCAACAAGGTATGCCATTTTTGCTATAATTCCTTTTCTGAGAGGTTCCAAATAGTGAAACTTGGAGGAATTGCATTAAACACACTAAATAACATTTTGTATCAATTTCAGATCTTTATACATTACAGGTTCAAAGTTATGGCTACTTCAATTTAAGGTTGTTGACTAATCCAAAACTAGGCATGTGAGACTAAAGAAAAGTTTGATGAAAATGCTAGTCTCTTGTTTTTAAAGTTAAGGAAGGTTTGCAGGAATGTGATCATATACACCAGGTCTATTACAAAGCTACAAATCAGATT
>ML804848.1:82670-107156 GCA_009831015.1 Picea engelmannii | reverse complement strand
CTGGCTTCTAGCTAGTGAGCCCAATATTGGGGGTTTTGAGGGTTTTGACATAACAAACCCTAGAGGACGATTCAGTGGTGAAAGATTCCACCTATCTTGTCCCAAGCTTGGTCTTAGAGATGCAATACACTCCCACACCATTCTAGTTCCATATCTACTAAGTTGCAAGAGAATTCTACATTGGTTTCATGTGCAGATAGAGAGAGGGCGCACCAGTTGAGGGATTCCAACAAGAGGGGCACACCATCTTTGGAGAGAGATTCGTTGTAGGAGATTGGCAGGGCCAATGAGGATTCTATCGCTTGGGTTTTTATTGCAAGGACTTAGACATCAGATCTAGTGCTTTCTGAGACATTTTTATGGCTGAGATTATTTCTTGAGCAGTGGGGCGAATTGAAGAGAAGGAGGGCATTTTTGAGATCCAGATCTAGTCCGTTTAGAGGGGTTACACTTAAGATTTGACCTTGAGACATTACCTAGTGACTTGTAGTGTCCCGATCTATATTGATGGAGAGTTTCAGAGCATTTGGAGGCCTCCTTCATCAAAGCCAAATTATCTAGGGTTTCAGTCATCCAGTGGGGCGCACCATTCAGTGGGGGATTTCAGATCTACATAGATTGAAAGGGATCTTGGAGATTTAGTCACCTGGGTTGTTCTTACCATCACCCAATCTATCAGTTGGCATATTTATTAGGGTGATTGGACACTTTTGGCAGTAGGGTCGAGTTATCGAGGGTTTTAGCCTTCTATTGGAGCATGACATTCTTTAGTTGGAGAGTTTGGCATTCAAATCTGCTTGTATTGATCTTCATTTCTTATTCAGCCTTTGGAGGCATCTTTTGTATTAGCGGGAGAAGTTTGTAGTAGCTCTTATCTATTGTCTATCTTCTTGCCCATCTGTTGAGCATTCTAGATCGACATCTTCATTGTAGCAGGTTTCTCTATTTTTATGAATAAAGAAGAATTGAGATGTTTTGGCTTGTCTATCTTATTGCATATGGTTGAGGTATGTTCCATGGTTATCTATTTCTGTTATTTGCTACATACACACATATAAACACATCTAAAAGGTAGATCAGCAAAGCATTTGATGAAATACCTCAATCAGAAAAAGTTTTAAAAAGACACCAAAATAGTGATGATCCTCGCATAATGGCTTGGGATCATTACAGTGGTATCAGAGCTTAAATCCTGCAAACCTGAGGGGTCTTCCATAGGGATAAATGGATAGTTGGAAAGAAGTGGATAAGATAGCCTTTGAGATACCATGGTTGGAGATCATGTATGACGGCCTTATCAAGGAAACTAAAGCTACAATAACCTTCCTACAATATGCAGCCTTTAAAAATGCCCATTGGAGCAAATGAGATATTTTATAGGGGATGATCATAGCAGGTGAAAAGAAAAATGAAGAAGCTATATGGTGGGAAGAATAGAGAAACCCCATGCCCAGTAGGAGCATGCAACCTTGCCACAGTTGCAAGCGACCATGGGAACTAGATCATAAGTGCAGGGGTAAAGATCAGGAGCGCATTATTGAGGCGTGTCATGACAGTGAGGGTGAGGTGTGTGAGGATGGAACGATAGATGTGGATTCAGAGCAGTCGGATGATGACAGTGACTCTTGCACAGAGGCTAGTGATAGTGAATCTACCTCAGAGGGTAGTGATTATGACTCTTGCACAAAGGCTAGTGATGCTTGCACGCTTGAGGAGGAGGATGACCCTTGTGTAGTGGATAGGCAGCTAGATGGACAGGACGATAGCCTTAGTGTCTCGGCAGACACGCCACATACCATTGATGACCTTATGATTTAGCAGAGTGGTGACACTAGTGAGGAGTCACACGTGTTAGCACCTAGAGATGATGAGCTTCCTATGGGGGTCGTGACACATATGACACCTGTTCAGACACCCATGATAGCCACGTCATATGAGGAGATCAGTGGCATGTCAGGTATGATGGATGAGCCTAGTGTGAGGGATGCACACCATGGACAGGTAGACCCACAGATCTAGGAGGAGGTACAGGACGTACATGCAGTTGACCCCACAAATACAGGTCAGTCAGAGGAGATGGAGTCGCAACTATTGGAGACTCCAGTGGTTGAGCAGATGGCAGAGGTTGACAGGTGGATGGAGCACTTACTTCTAGGATCAGATTGCATAGATGAGGATACACTCTTTGGTAGTCAGGATGACGATAGCATGTGTCTGGATACAGCTATATGGGATCCAGGCGCAGATGATAGTAGCAGGTTGAGTGCACAAAAGGATACAATTGCTCATACAGGATATAGTGTGAGTCAGGGGGAGATGGCATATAGTGATGGGATGCAGTGGCATACAGGAGTACCTAGTGGCATAGTAGATAACAGGCAGTTCATCACTTTATCTTCTGCATAGAGTGTTGTAAGTGATGGCACTATTAGTGAGAGGCATGAGGGGGTACCCCAGCATGACTATGATCAGGAGTCACACCACTTAGCAACACAGTTGGGAGTTAGTGAGGCTATGATCAGAGAAACCACTAGAAATATTGATGACATGCATGCAGTGATGGTAGATTACGGCTGGAGAGCATCAGTGGCATAGGGTAGCTCATATGGAGGATTTTCCATGGATGATTTTTACACTCTCCGGGAGAGAGTGTGTATGATGAGGACTGACTACCAACAGTTGTTGACAGACAGAGACTACCTACTGGGGAGTGGCAAGTTGTATCACAGGGCCTTGAGGGGGCAGGAGTTGGAGGTAGACCGACTCACTCAAGAGTTGGATAACACTCGAGGATTCTTGAGAGGCACACAGACCGCCCTTCAAGAATCAGAGTCTATATCAGATGGGTCTCTTGAGGAGATTCATCATAGATGCACTTCATATATCTTATTGGACAGTTAGATGTATCAGTCAGTCACATTGACAAAGGATGTTGATGATCTAGCAGAGGATCACCAGTCGATGGGGGACACTTCCATTTGTGTCTTGGGAGTGGTTGATCTCCATATAGAGATTGATCTAGCTATACCCCCAGGATCTGTGATGCAACATGAGTTTGCGGGAGATGACAAGAGTATGTTGGAGCATATTGTGATCAGTGATAGCTCACAAAGAGATGTCAAGGTGTATGGTGGCATTCAGAGGGGTATAGTGCCTTGCAAGGAGGAGACACACTCAGGGGAGTATGTAGATGTCACTCCTCTGTAGCAACACATAGTTGTGGGTGATCACCTTCACCATTTCAATAGTTGCATGGTAGATGAGAGATGGAGGTTGGTTGACCAACAGTCGGAGGGGTTACTTCTGGTTGTATTGGATGGTTGGGACTCGATGATGACCACAAGAGAGCATCATTCATGGATACCGATGGATGAGCTTCTGGTCGAATCATTTTGATTGACACTTTTCTATTAGCCTACAGTCAGCTGCAAATGTTTCTATTAGCCTACAGTAAGCTGTAAATGTTTATATTAGCCTGTCCTGACACTTTTATCATAGACAACAACATGAGGAGGGATAGGCCATGGATGGGAGCATGGAGAGTGAGTAGGCCGAGACTATATGATAGGAGTACTTTTACGGCATATTGCAGGTCAGAGGTGGACCATGTTAGATAGACAATTGAGACTTATTGTGTGATGGTGAGCATCACAGACCTGGTGATGATAGATGAGCGTAGTGGGCTTCCGACAATGATCAACCCAGCACATGAGCAGCTAGCGGAGACTGGAAGTGATAAAATTCCAAGTTTGACATGGGATCCAGGAGTTCACTTGGTTAGCAGGATGTTTCACTACATGACGACCCAGGTGGCACCAGAGAGCCACACACTCCACCTTGGGTTGGTTTGGAGTGGGTCGGCAGGTACTTGTCCTATGGGGCGAGATCTTTTCTTCCTCTTGATCATCATGATAGGGCATGGAGATGTTTGGACAGGTACTTCTTCTACAGAGGTGTCTATGACGATACAGTTTCTGGGCAGCAGGTTCAGTGGTCACAGGTATTTCAGCTTGAGGATCCTGGCGAGGACGATCCTATATGTATGCAGGGGACAGACAGTCGGGGACAGAGTAGTTTAGTGTCATAAGGAGGATCGTCGACAGAGGTTAGCATGGGACCCAGGGATTGCAGGATTGAGTATTTCATTGATCAACAGGGGAGAGTGGACCATTGTAGGGGAAAGTTATTCTAACTTTCCATTTAGCACAGCGCTTGAGGTTACCTCACGGAGATCTTGCAGTACCTCATTCTGGCATCATCATGTGCAGTTGATGAAGATGGTGTGGATCTTGTTAGATATTTGGAGGATGGACTCATTCCGAGATGAGGCCATGGGTCAGCTGCAGGAGGTTCACAGGGTTGATATCTTCCAGGACTGTTCTTCACAGAGTATTGTAGTTCACTTCCTGATATGGGATCCAGGGGGTGGAGTGTGTTATTGTTCATTGTTGGATGGGTTCAACTATGTATCCCACAGGTGGACATGGGATCCTAGTATTTTACTTCGGGGGATTTGGGTATTGCTTGAGGACAAGCAATTTTCTAGCAGGGAGGACTGTAATGTCCCCACTTTGGGACATCATCACAGGGCAGAGATTTATGATGACCAGAGTAGCCAGATGGGTGCTAGAGCGAGTATAGGGGTATTGGAGAGGAATTGTAGGGTCCATCTTGCATTGATGATCATATTCCATCATTATGATCCATTCCGCATAGGTTGGCTTTGGTTTCGTTGCATTCCGACAAATTCCATGATTTTGACTATTTTGAGCTATAAGTCAATGGAATTCACCGAAGAGGTCATTTTGGGTACATTACTTGGAGGAACCTCTCAGTGTAATAGCTCATTGGAATCGAGAGGAGCAACACTACAGGATGGGATGGATAGAAGTCACTTTCAGTGGGCAGGGAAGCCACAAGGAGAGATAAGGATCTTTTCAAAGGTAAAACGGTTAATTAATTAATTAAAGTGATTTAATTAATTAATTAAATATTAATAAAATGAAAGTCACTTTGGAGGGACAAGGTGAGCCAAAAAGTATAAAGGAAAGGCAAGGGCCTCTTCTCATTCATTTAGGTATGATATTATTTTGATTTCTGGCTTCTAGCTAGTGAGCCCAATATTGGGGGTTTTAAGGGTTTTGACATAACAAACCCTAGAGGACGATTCAGTGGTGAAAGATTCCACCTATCTTGTCCCAAGATTGGTATCGGATATGCAATACTCTCCCACACCATTCTATTTCCAGATCTACTCAGTTGCAGGAGGATTCTACATTGGTTTGATGTGCAGATAGAGAGAGGGCACACCAGTTGAGTGATTCCATCAAGAGGGGTGCACAATGTTTGGAGAGAGATTCGTTGTAGGAGATTGGCAGGGCGATTGAGGATTCTATCACTTTGGTTTTCATTGTAGGGCCTTAGACATCAGATCTAGTGCTTTCTGAGACAGTTTTATGGCTGAGATTATTTCTTGAGCAGTGGGGCGAATTGAAGAGAAGGAGGGCGTTTTTGAGATCCAGATCTAGTCCGTTTGGAGGGGTTACATTTCAAATATGACCTTGAGACTTTACCTAGTGACTTGTAGTGTCCCGATCTATATTTCTGGAGAGTTTCAGAGCATTTGGAGGCCTCCTTTAGTAGGGCCGAATTCTCTAGGGTTTCAGTCATTCAGTGGGGTGCACCATTCAGTGGGGGATTTCAGATCTACAGAGGTTGAGAGGTATCTTGGAGATTCTGTCACCTGGGTTGTTCTTACCATCACCCGATCTATCAGTTGGCATATTTATTAGGGTGATTGGACACTTTTGGCAGCAGGGCCGGGTTATTGAGGGTTTCAGCCTTCTATTGGAGTGTGGCATTCTTTAGCTAGAGAGTTTGGCATTCAGATCTTCTTGTATTGATCTTCATTTCTTATTCAGCCTTTGGAGGCATATTTTGTATTAGCAAGAGCATTTTGTAGCAGCTCTTATCTATTGTCTATCTTCTTGCCCATTTGTTGAGCATTCTAGATCGACATTTTCATTGTAGCAGGTTTCTCTATTTTATAAATAAAGAAGAATTGGGATGTTCTGGATTTTCTATCTTATTGCATATGGTTGAGGTATGTTCCATGGTTATCTCTTTCTGTTATTTTCTGCATACACACATATAAACACATCTAAAAGATAGATCAACAAAGTGTGTGATGAAATACCTCACTCAGAAAAAGTTTTAAAAAGACACCAAAACAGTGATGATCCTTGCATAATGGCTTGGGATCATTACAACGTTCACAAGTAGAGACTCAGGGAATTTGTTAGTAAAATATAGTATTGTTGTAAAACCAATATTCGTTCCATCCCTATCCTTCTCTCACTAGGTTGGAAAATGAAAAAGGAACTATTCTAACAATGTTTCGAGATATATAGGGGAAAATCAAGATTGCTAGATTCGATATGAAGGGTGACTCTAAAATTCTAAAGAAACCAAAGTCTTCCTGCACGCAGAGAAAGAGGATAGTGCGAATGATCTAGACTAGTTTTGAGTCCAGAAACACACCTACCTACATATCAATGACCAGGGAGAAATTACAAAGAAATGAGCATAATAATAATGTGTGATTCTCAACCAATAGAAGATGACACAAAAACGATCACAAAAAGGATATTAGAGACCGTAACCGACAAAAATCATGTAACCATGAGGATTGTGAGTAAACCAAATAAAATGAAGAAGAATTCAAGGAGATAGATTTTTATGGTTTATTGCATTTTTTTTTGTGTAAAAAGGAAATTTGTGTTAAAAAAGAAATTTGGGTTTGTAGTGTTACTAGCGTTACTATAAGTTAGATATACCAATAACTTGTGACTTAGCAAGGGTGGAAGGCCTCTATCCTAGGGGTCATATATCCTTCTAGTCTACCATTGAGAGAATTGAATATGGGTGGAGAGGATAACAAACATGATACCCAACCACCGAAGTTGTTGGCACAGGGGCAGACCTAGGGTTCAATGATTCAACAACGCACCAACAAAACCCTAAATACCAGCCCTTTCGGCAACACCTATGAAGTAGACGAATTCTCACCCGAGGTAGAGGCAGGGGGGGTTACAGGACTGAGGTGTCTGTAACCAAGCTGGAACACATATATGTGATTATAACACTTCACACAGTACTTAGAAGATAACACTTAGAAGATGAATGCATTAACTCATTAGCATCATTAACATCGCAGAACTAACCTAAGGATAGATCGACACAGTAACAATAAATAAATACACATCGCACTTAACCTCATAAATCAGATCTAGCACATTCAAGATAAATAAACCACTAAGAATTCATAGATCTCTCTATCATATATAACAATCAATGCACTAAGATTCACAGCATAAACATAACAACAGAAAGAAAACCATCAACACATGATATACATGGTTCACCTCAGCATGGGGCTACATCCACCAACGACGTCTTCTTATTTTATACAGACTTCAATCTCTTACATTCATCTGCTCATGTGCACTAAGCCACATAGCTAAGCTTCGTACCAGACAGTTGATCTGTGCACTGAGTGCCAGATCTACCTTCCCAAAATTAGATCAAGGCATAGAGCCAAATCCCCTATCAAGAACAAATCCTAACATACATGTTCTATTGCACAAATCAACTCAAAACTACTTGCCTCTTGCACTTATCCAATTACATCCCACTTAGACTTCGCTTCTACTACTACTCATTCTTAGAATCTTATTCTTATTTATACTTTTACAATCGCTTACAAAAAGGCCTAATCATGGGTAAACCCATGGCATGACATCTCATAAACCCTGATAAAAAAAAACTAATGAAGCCCTTGTATGGTCCACAAATCAAGTGATATCCCACGATCTCAGCTCTGCTTGGGCACTCCATCTTTGACCAACCTATCAAAGTCTAAGAAGGGGTGGTCAAACCTGACCAATTTTTATCTCAAAACTTTTTCGAGGGTCAACATGCCCCCAACACTCACCTGTGACTCGTCCCGAGTCACTTAGATTTGAGCAACGCTGCTTCGAAGGCCTCGAGATTCACTCGAGCGACCTCAAGTTGGTGCTTCACCTAAGCCTCCTGATCAACAAGTTCTTGAATCATCTACTCTGTAACATGCCCTTCCAGGTGTTGTTCTACTATCACAACCACTTGGTCCAGTTACAAACCTTTTCTTTCAATGTCTTCAAATAGCATGGATTTTTCATCCTGCACCAGTTGTAGCCTCTATGTGACTTCCATTACTCTGCCCTAGATGGCAGTAATCTGCTTCTGGACCGTGTGTTTCTCTTGTGATCTATTCATTCTCTCGACTACATTTGTAACGTCCCTGGCCATCCATGTCAGGCCACGCTATGCCAAATAACTCTTACTTTCTCTCTGCAGAACATACTATAACATACCTAGTATCCAACTGAGATATTCCACATAAATTTTTCTAACTACATGTAATTAAAATATATACACACAGAACTCTTATAGGTTGCAATTTGGCAATTTTTCTATTTCTGGGTTACTGGTTATGTTTTGGAAATTTTTCTATTTCTGGGTTACTGGTTATCTTAGAGGGTGTACCACACTTGGAGAAGCTCTTTCTTGGTTATTTTGGATCATCTTATTAAGGCACTAGGTCTTGGAGACAGTAACATTGGGGATGATCTTCTTTGAATGATATTTTGGCTATTGATGGTGATGTACTAGTAATATATTGGACTAAATTGTTCTATACAAAGGTTGTTGGGTTTTGTCTTGAGGTTGGGTTTCCCAATATAAAATCTTGTGTTTCTATGGCTATTGTGCATGGTTAATGTCTAGATCTTGTTATATTCATTACATTATTATAGTTGAAATTTTCAGTGTATAGTTATTCTATGATAACTACTGTATGAAAGTGAATCTTGTTATTAATCATAAATAAATAACTATCAAGAGATGAGAATCATCTAAAACATCAACATGGTATCATAGCTAGTTGAAATATTCCCACTACACAATTGTAGTTGTAGTTGTCAGTTGCCAGTTTCCAGTTGCAGTTGCCAGTTTCCAGTTGCAGTTGCCAGTTTCCAGTTGCCAGTTGCCAGTTGCAGTTGCCAGTTTCTAGTTGCAGCTTCCAGTTGTAGTTGGAGTTACAGTTGTAGTTTCCAGTTACAATTTCAATTATAGTTGTAGTTTCCAGTCATGAGTTGCAGTTTCCAGTTGCTATTTGTGCAAAACTTGATTAGAAGACAAGATGGATGGTGCTAAAATTTCAGAGGTATGAACTTATATATGTTTCCAAGTAATATATTTTAGTAGAGTATGAGGGTGTTTGCAGGGGATGTACAAGGGAACTTGTCCAAGAAATGTCCCAAAGGGATCATTGGATATAGTACATTTAGAGGAATAACACACCCTCACTAGCAATTAAGACTTTGGGTTTGCATATCAGGTTTGATAATTTTATATTTCTACATCTTAAATAAATATTGTAACCAAGAAAACAATCTTTAGAGATGTATTACTGCTAAGTACTTTAGCTATCAAACGTTCTGAATATTGTTAGTACAATGATCATTGTGTAAATGCTCATCGTTTAGTACTAATGATGGACTTATTTACAAGATGAAATTGACCTCTTTAGGAGATGTTCTTGGTTGTTGGTTTTGTTCGAAGAAGGTTACTATGGAGGTCACAACACTAGAAAATTATTTCTCTTATCTTTTGTTCTTGTTTTGTTCTAGGCAAGTTACCATAGAGGAATGATTGGTAACACCACTAGAAAAGGTTTGTTCTTATTTCCCATTTTTTTTATTCTTGTTGTTATTTCCTTATCATAAGAATATTGTTCTTGTCTGTTACTTTTTTTGTTAGTGCACTTGTTCTGGGTAGGTCAGAAGTGATAGCTTCGAGAGGGAGCTATAGTGACGATTGCAGGAGGCAACTGATTATATGGTCTCTAGTTTGAGACATGGAGAAAACTATCTAGACATGGAGTTGTATACATGACAATATGAATCCATATACCAAAGGAGAAGAGGACAAAGTTAGAACCTTCTAAAAAGAAGGATACCTTTGTGGGATACAGAGAATTCCACTTAGATATTGATGAGGAGGACCAGGTGCCTCCACCATTGGTGAGGCATAAATCCCCTCCTAGTAATAGTTTAGAGGAAGCTAGAGTTAATAGGGAGTTAACCCTCAAGATCCAGTAGGGAGGAGAAACCTCCTAAGATTATTTCTATGCATCCATTTATTAGTCCAAAAATTCTTTCTATGCATAGGAATAACATATCTTTCTTCAATTCTATTAAATTTATTCATATCAAATCTTTCTTCTATATGTGCCCTAGCTTTCAGACTAGGACATAGTCTATTAAACATACCTAGATTCATGCTTTTGAAACGAAATTTTTCACTTATCTTGCCTCTATCAAATCACAAATATTTACCTCTTTCAAGATCTTAGCTCTTTTCTCTAGATCAGATTTCTTTTTTAGCACGGAGCTTCACAAATCAAGTAGAGTACTGCGCATTACAACAACAAGTCTACGCACATAGATTCTCTTTTCTTTACCTCAGTTCCCAGCAATCACAGTTTCAGGTCATGACAACAGAACCATTTGTTGGCGCAGGGGTATACCCAGGGTTCAACGCTTCAACAATGCACCAACAAAACTCTAACTACCAGCCCTTTTGGCAACACCTGCGAAGCAGGAAAAGTCTCACTTGAGGTAGAGGCAGGGGTGATTACATGATTCAGGTGTCTGTAACCAAGTTGGGACACACATCTGTGATTATAACACTTCGCAAAGTACTTAGAAGATAACACTTATCAGATGATATGCATTAACTCATTAGCTTCATTCACATCGAAGAACAAACCCTAAGGATAGTTCGACGCAGTAACAATAAAAAAATACACATCACACTTAGCCTCATAAATTAGATCTAGCACATTGAACATAAATAAACCACTAAGCATTCATATATCTATCTATCATATATAACAATCAATGCACTAAGCAAATTCATAGCATAAACATCATATCACAAAGAAAACCATCAACACATGATATACGTGGTTCACCCCAGCATGGGGCTACATCCACCAACGACGTCTTCTTATTTTATTAGTCTTCAATCTCTTACATTTGTTTTCTCCTGTGCACTAAGTGACAGAGCCAAGATTCGCACTAGACAGGTGATCTGGGCACTGAGCACTGGATCTACCTTCCCAAAATTAGGTCAAGGTACACAGCCAACTCCCCTATCAAGAATAGAGCATAACATACACGTTTTGTTTCACAAAGCAACTCATAACTACTTGCCTCTTGCACTTAGCCAATTACATCCCACTTAGACTTTGCTTCTACTACTACTCATTCTTACAATCTTATTCTTATTTATACTTTTACAATCGCTTACAAAAAGGCCTTATAGGGGTAATCCCATGGGACGACATATTATAAAACCTAATACAAAAACCCTAATGAAGCCCTTGTTGGGTCCACAAATCAAGTGAGATCCCACAATCTCAGCTCCGCTTGGACGCTCCATCTTCGACTAGCCAATCGAAGTCCAAAAAGAGGTGGTCAAACCTGACAAATGTTTATCTCAAAACATGGTCGAGGGCCAATAGAAACCCACCGAAACTGTGAAACTGAAGAACATGATAGTGGGCTTTGATCCACTTATGTATGCATATTCTTTAAAATGAAGGACATAGGTAAAATTTATCCATTTATTAATCAACATTTTTTAAACTAAAGAACATATAATCCACTTATGTTATGAAATACCATATTATTGAATTAAAATATCCTGTAGAAATTTCATTTCATTGAGGTATTTTTATTTATACATATCTCTGTAACCTCAATCCATAAGGTTGACCTAACTTGGTGTATAATTTCCTTTTCTCACCGTGGTTTATAATTAATTTCCTCTCTGAGCAATTTGTCACTATCAAACTAGCCCTATAAAACTAACTAACCACCTAAGAAACTAAATTTAAATAACCTTTTAAAATAGTTATTTTAGCATTCTTCGAGCTCTTTGTCCTTATTAGATGTTTCCTTCTTCAACTTTGCAAATCCTATATCTTTAAACTTAGTGTAATGCAATATTCTCTTCTGTCTTTTCCTAAAAGAATTGCCTTTCTCTAGGAGAATAAATATTACTCCATAAAAATATATAAACTTTAAGAAGATGATACAAATTTTATTGTTTTTATTTTACACGATGATATAACACATTCTAGTAAGTAATTTTGAATGTTTTAATGAAAGTGTCACTAAGATTCATATAAATTATGTTAAATAAATATATAATTAAATTAAAGCTATGAAATATACAAAATGGAAAGACAATTTAATTTCTAAAAATTAAACAAAAGATGATATGGCTTTGTTTACTAGGGTTACCCCATTCTTTGGTAAATAGAAGTATTAAAAGAAATCAATAATTTTCTTGTCTTCTTCTATGAAGAAGACACATCCTATGAAACCTACATGTATATTAGTATTAGTATGGGAAGGGTCCTTGTGGGTCTTAAAATTGTTCATGGTTTACCAGAATCCATTGTGATTCAGGTTTACAACACCATGTACATACAATTTTAGCCTCCATAATGAAGGAATCCCTTTTTGATGAGGGAAATGTCACTCTTATGGGAACCTTGTGAAATATTGTAGTAGGTCAATCAAGAAAAAGGTTTGGCGAAAAAAGGAGGATCCAACTACTCATGTTAGCCCAACCACTCATGTTAGTACTTGAACACCTCGTTCTTCATTGATTTTGTTATGTCCTAATCCCTCACTCTATATCAGACTTCCTTTCATGCATGTCTAGTCTCTCTCTCCCTTAAGATTCCCCTATGAAACCTCTACCCAATTAATATTTTTGGTGTAACTATGGAAGATATTCTTGTATATTTGTTTTAGTCAAACCTTTAAAAGGTTATCATAATTATATTGTAGAAGTCTGCTCAACATAAATTATTATATTATTGGTATTTTACTTATTATGGGTTAGTTAGGTCAAGAGTCATGTCTCTTCAAGGGACACTGTTGTGTATACATAGAGGATATGTTCCTCTCATTTGGACACACACTCACACACTTCTCTTGTACATCTTGGAGCATATAAGAAGGTCTAGAGTACAAGTCTTGTAGACTGGTTCTTTTGGAATTTTGGTCTTGGTCTTTCTTGGAGAGCTATAACACATCATTGTACTAGTTGAAGGAATCTATATTGAGGATTTTGGTTGCTGGGTTTTCTCCCCCACAAGGGTTTCACAAGATAATATTTGTGTTCTATTGTATCTGTGGTTGTCTATATTTCAATGATCCTACTATAGTTTCTATTGGATTAAGTAATTGTAATTGTGTAACTAGAAAATTTAAAATTCCAACATTGTATCAGAGTAGGCCTGAATAGAAGCTAGTTGCAGATCTATAAACCTAAAAGGGAGCCATTTTCAGTCCAGAGACAGTTTTCGCACAAACCAATACCATCAAAAGGTAGGATGACTACCTGAACAAATATCGATGAGAAACTAGATGGAGTTGATAACTTCAAGGCCTGAAAGTACAGATTAACCCTCCTTGAAGAACATGAACTGGATAAGTTCATTATAGAAGAGGTTCAAGAACCTCAAGGAGATGAAGCTAAGGAAAAATATAAGAAGGACATAGTGAGAGGAAAAAGAATTATTGCACACTCCATTAAGGACCACCTTATCCATCATTTATCATCATTATCTTCTCCAGAGAAAATGATGGACACCTTAACTCGTATGTTTGAGGGAAGCAACATAAATCAAAAAATGACTCTGAGATCTCAGTTGAAGAATGTGAAAATGAAGAACTCAGAAACCATTCACTCGTACTTATCAAGAGTGAATCAAACGAAGGAGCATATAGATTCCATTAGCGACTCAATAGAAGGAGAAGAGATGGGGGTGACTACCTTGGATGGTCTCCAAAGGTCAGGGAGGAATTCATACAAGGAATTTGTTCAAGAAATAAGATTCCAAAGTTCAGTAGGCTTTGGGAAGATTGTAATCAGGAATAAGCTAGGACAACTGCAAGAGAAGAAAAGATGTCAGATGAAGATCAAGCCCTAGTTTCCCACACTAGGAAAGGAAAGAACAAGTAGGAGCATTCTTTACTTAAGAAGTTTAAGATGGGTCAAAGAGACAACTCAAAGATCAGATATTACTTTTATCATGAATTGGGACACTTTGTTAGGGATTTCCCCCTCATTATGGAAATTAAGAATAAGAAAGGAAGTAAGAGGCATCAATCTCACATAGATGAAGATGATGAGCCTCCAAAGAAGGTTGCAAAGAAACATGAATCAAGTCATGAGGATTATGTTCTTATCTCATCCCTCACAAGTATTGTTACTCATTGAAGTGACACTTGGTTTATAGACATTGGTGCTTCCAAGCACATGACAAGATATGAAGACTCCTTATCTAAAATTCATAAAGATTCACCTCACAAGGTAAAATTAGGCGACGAATACCAATATCCAATCAAAGGTGTTGATTTAAACTCAGGAAAACCAATGAAGATGAAAGAAGTTCTCTATGTTCTAGGTATAAAAAAAATCTTCTCTCAATTTCAACAATGGAAAAGAAAGGATTTAGAGTAGCATTTATTGATGGTCAAGTTCTTATGTGGCCTAGAGGGAGGACCCTTGATGATGCAATAGTGATTGGAGTTGAATAAGGGGGACTCTACAAATTAAAAGGACATTCAAACTCCGCAATGGTTCATGATATTGTGAATCCCACTGAACTATGGCATAGGTTATTTTCTCGCCTACACTACAAATATCTTCTGATTGTGAGAAAAATGGTGACATTTGTTCCATAAATCTAAGAAGAACCAGATGATGTGTGCAAAGGATGTGCACAAGGAAAAAATGTGAAGCACTCCTTTCCCAATAGTGATAGTAGAGCCAAAGGATTTTTGTACATCATGCATCCAGACATATGTGGACCAATGTCAACAACTTCACTAAGTGGGTATGTATATTATGTATCTTTCATTGATGATTACTCATGTAATACTTCAAAGAGTTCAAGGCTTTGGTATAAAACTTGACAAAGCGAATGATAAAGACCTTGCAATCAGACAATGTAGGTGAATTGACCTCAGAAGAATTCAAGGAGTATTTCAAGGAAATTGGGATTAAGAGGGAGATTTCTACTCCCTATAACCCTCAACAAAATGGAATAGATGAAAGAAAGAAATAGACAATCATGGAAGCATTAAAGGCCATGATCCATGATCAAGATATTCTTATGCATCTGTGGACAAAAGTTGTGAAGAAGGTAGTGTACGTGAAGAATAAAATTCCCCAGACAGTTCTTGAAAAAAAGACACCCAAGGAAATGTTTTTAGGAGAGAAGCCAGAAATCAGCCGTTTCATAATATTTGACTTCTTTGTATTTGTTCACATCCCCAAGGAAAAGACGAAAAATTTGGACCCTTCCCGATGGAAGGACATATTTGTTGGTTACATCAATACATTCAAGGAGTATAGGATATACATTCCTAATCATCGAAAAGTGGAGATCATAAAAGATGTAAACTTCTATGATAATGAAGCCTTTAGTAAATCCAAATAGATCTGTGCAGAAGAGGCACATGAAGAAGAGAATGAGGTTCCTAAAGTTCCAGAGGTAGTTGAACCAAAGGATCATGACATGGTAGAACCTCAGAAACCAGTCAATATACCTTCTCTCAAGAGAATACCATCTTGAGAACAATAGATTATCATAGATTCATAAATAATCGGTGCCCCAAAGAAATATTTCAAGGAAAGTAAGAAGCCAAAGTCGTATTCTAGCTATGTGGCATGCTTGTGTGACATAATGGAAATGCAGAAAATTCTAGTTATGAAGTGGTTGCATAAAATCAAGTATGGAAAGATTTTGTGGTAGAGGAATACCAGTCCATTATGCAGAATGATGTCTGGGATGTGGTCCTAGACCAAATTAAAAATATGTGGTGAGTTCAAAATTGATCTACAAGACAAAACATCCAGTTGATGGAAGTATTGAAAAATATAAGGCAATATTTGTGGCCTAAGGTTTCTCTCAGAAGGAAGGGATTGAATAAAAAAAATTCTCTCGTAGCAAGATATACCTCAATCATGACTATACTTTCATTGGCCACTATAATGATGAAATGGAAGGTGCATGAGATGGATGTAAAGACATCCTTCTTGAATGGTGAAATAAAAAGGGAAGTTTATGTAGAGAAACCACTTGGATTCAAGACAAATGATAGGGAGACTCATGTGTGCATATTAAAGAAGGCTTTATATGGATTGAAGCAGGCACCTAGAGCGTGGTATGGTAGGATTGACAATTTTCTAATGAGTTTGGGTTTTACCAAGAGAAATGAAGATCCAAACCTTTAATTTAAGTTTGAGGATGGTGAACTAGTGATTCTACTGTTGTATGTAGATGGCATATTTCTAATAGGTGCGGAAAATATCATCACTAAATGTAAGAGAAAATTGGTTGCATAATTCGAGATGAAAGATTTAGGAATGATGCACTACTCCTTGGGACTATAATTTTGGCAGAGATCAAATGGGATTTTCCTAAATCGAGGAAAGTATGTGGTGGAAATATTCATGAGGTTTGACATGTTGGATTGTAAGGCCATGGCTACCCCGATGGTGTCAAATATTAAGTTGTTTTGGGATACAAATTCATAGATTTTGGATTCTACCTTATATAGGAAGATAGTGGGCTCATTGATGTATTTGATGAACACAAGACCATATATATGTTTAGCTGTGAACACCTTGAGTCAACTTTTGGAGCAACCCAAAAATTCTCATTTTGTTGCAACAAAACATGTGTTGAGGTACCTTAA
Organism: Picea engelmannii; assembly: GCA_009831015.1. Taxonomy (NCBI): domain Eukaryota; kingdom Viridiplantae; phylum Streptophyta; class Pinopsida; order Pinales; family Pinaceae; genus Picea; species Picea engelmannii. Next base: position 90,264 of record ML804848.1, on the reverse strand, counting down.
GGGTAATCTAGATCATGGTATCTAGTATAGATCTGACCATGAGTTTAGATTGTATGGATACTCAAATTCATATTGGGTCGACAGTATTCCTAACTAGAAGAGAACTTCCGGATATTGTTTTAGTCTTGGCTCCAGTATGGTCTCGTGGAGCAACAGAAAGAATTCATGTGTGGCTCTCAATATGGTTGAAGTTGAGTATGTGGTAGCATGTGCAGTGACGAGAGAAGTAGTATGGGTTCAGATGATACTTCCTGGGTTATTTGGTCTCGAATTGGAGGTGACCTCCATTTGTTGTGACAACCAGAATTGCATGAATTTGTCATAGAACATGGTGTTCCATGACAGGTCGGAGAATATTGAGATCATATGCCACCATATCAAGGATATGGTACAGAGGGGGGAAGTGAGGCTCCAGTTCATGACCTAGGATCAAGTTTCAAATGTGTTCACCATGCCATTTTTGAGGAAGAAGTTTGAGTACTTCAGGGAAAAGCTTAGTGTGGTCCCTCTTCAAAGGGAGTGACAGGTGGAACTCATCCAACATGAAAAAGGGTTGGCACTGGGTAAGGAAAAATAACATCTAGCATGAAAAAGGGTTGGCATTGAGTCTGGTATGTCTCATCCAACATGAAAAAGGCCTAGCACTTAGACAAGAGTGCACATGATCAAGTACTTATGCATCATAGGGAGTGGATGCACTGGGGACATGTTGTAGCTATTGATAGCTACACACAAACCTTGGTTTCATGGGGTGAAGTCATGTTGCACTATGGATATTCAAGGATGTATAGATTCATATGTTCAACAGTCAATGGATGTGAGCTCTTGTGGTATCATACTTGCAGTATGTGTCTGGAAAGAATACTTTCCTAGTTAAGAGGGAGTGCTAATATTTTTGGTGTAACTATAGAAGATATTCCTATATATTTGTTTTAGTCAAACCTTTAAAAGGTTATTATAATTATATTGTCTTCTTAACATAAATTATTATATTATTGGTATTTTACTTATTATGGGTTAGTTAGGTCAAGAGTGATGTCTCTTCAAGAGACACTATTGTGTATAAATAAAGGATAGGTTCCTCTCATTTGGACACACACTCACACACTTCTATTATGCATCTTGGAGCACATAAGAAGGTCTAGTGCACAAGTCTTGGAGAATGGTTCTTTTGGTATTTTGGTCTTGGTCTTTCTTAGAGAGCTCTAGCACATCATCGTACTAGTTGAAGGGAGGATTTTGGTTGCTGGGTTTTCTCCCCCACGAGGGTTTCCCAAGATAATATTTGTGTTCTATTTTATCTATTATTGTCTATCTTTCAAATATCCTACTACAGTTTCTATTGGATTAAGTAATTGTAATTGTGTAATTAGAAAATGTAAAATTCCTACTCTCTCTCCCCCTTAAGCTTCCCCTATTAAACCTCTACCATGTTAATATTTTATGTGTAACTACGAAATATATTCTTGTAAATTTATTTTAGTCAATCCTCTAAAAGGTTATTATAATTATATGGAAAGGGTCATTGTGGGTCTTAAAAATGTTGTTGGTTTACGAGGCTCCATTCTGATTTAGGTTTATAACACCACCTACATACAATTTTAGCCTCCATGATGAACTAATCCCATTTTGATGAGGGAAATTCCACTCTTATGGGAACCTTGTGAAATATGGTAGTAGGCTAATCAAGAAAATAGTATGGGGAAAAAAGGAGGATCCATCTACTCATGTTATCCCGACCACTTATTCCTTGGATCAAAGTACTTGAACACCTACTTATTTGTTGATTCCATTATGTCACAATCCCTCAATCTATATCAGACTTCCTTTCATTCCTGTCTATTCTCTCTCTCCCTTAAGCTCCCCCTATGAAACCTCTACCCTCCATATCAACAAAAAATCCATCTACCAGCTACTCCTCTATAACCACCCCTTAATCCCCCTCCCAGACATCTCTTTCCCCCACCTCACCCCCCCACATAGCCTCAGACTACATCATCCCCCCAAAAGTAAAATCCCAGATCAAAAGAAAAAACATAGGTGCCTCCCCCATCGAGAATAGGAGGAATCAATGTCTTTGAAGAAAAATATTATAAGCCTTCTTAGTTGGGATAGAAATCCTTCCTTTCCAAGGCCCAAAAGATGCCAAATTAAAAAATCCATTCAAGGAAGAAACAATCATTATTTTGGGCCCTTACCTCGAGGACTTCTTACCCATGAAACTTGTCTCTCTCAATTGTAGAGGTCTAGCCAATACCTCTCGAAAATTGGCCATCAAGGAGCTGATGGAGACCCATAAACCATCTATTATACTTATTTAGGAAAGTGATATGGAAGGATATGAGGAAATAAAGTCCCTCTCCCATTCCTTTCTTAGATGGGACTTTCTTGCACCTAACAATCTAGGGACGATTTGGAGGATTGGCACTGGGTTAGAGAAAAAATGCTCTTCTGATGTGGGCATTATCGTTCTTATAGGAACCTTTTGAAATATTGTACAATTATACAAAAGGTATGATGGAAAAAGAATGATGGAACTACCTAGGTTCTGCCAGTTAACTCCACTCCAGATCAAAGTACTTGACGATGACTCTTCTTGAATGAACTGTGAATTTATAGCATTCCCTTTGTGTGATGTCTTGTTCCAAAGAATAGCCACAGGGAGTGACTTAGTAGTCAATTTGTTCCTGTAGATTATAGTCAGGTACAAACATGGGATAAAGGGAGAAATAAGGGTGAACAAGTGGATAAACAATGAATTAAGACAAAAAGCATAGGAAAAATCACTTAAGCCAAAGTCAACGAAGAAATAGAAGAAAAAGGTGTTAAGTGGGGACTTAAATAATTATTCACATTCAACTTAGGAGGAAAGTATCCTATCTTAAGTGATATCAATGGAAAATTAGATCAAGAGGTATAAGAAGAGGAATTCAACCTAATTCCTCATTATGTTATGATTTTTATTTGAGAACATGTTCCAGAGGAGGAAGTCAACCTCTTAGTTGTTTTGTGGATTTTTAGAGGAAACCACCACCCAAATTGATCTCGATGTTGGAATACACACATTGGCCTATCAGAGATACAATCTAGGTATTTCACTGTGCCAGATCTGTATTCTATATACCCAGTTCAGATATTGCGCATTGCATCTAGTGAGGGCGCAAGTGTTAGATACATTTTTCTGTAGCTAGAACAGACTAGGGAAGATCTCATCATTTTCTTCCAACCCAGTTGAGAGTGATACGGGTTTCTTATTTTGAGATATCATTCATCACATTCTGACGGATCAATCTCTAGTGTGCATCAGACAACCAAGAAGTGTGCAACACTTGGGGAGGCACATTGAGGGTTACAAAGAGCTCACCGGTTCAGATCTGGAAAACCCTCCCAACCCAGTACAAAGAATACCAGGGTGCTCAGTTTGAGCCGTACATCACCATATTTCGATGGTGGAATCATTGGGGAGAATATATTGTCTAGAAGAGGGGCACAAACCCCAGGGGATCCCATTTGGGGTTCAGTTAGATCAACATAGGGTTGATCTTTAGTATAAAAGTCATCGGTAAGAGCTATGAGGCCAGGGAGCATAATTTGGGATAGTTTCTAGATAGATCATATGAGTATAGCGAGTAGGGAAAAATTTCTATACATTTGTATCAATTGTTGTGAGTATACAAGATTTCATGCAATAGATTTGTACATGCATGTTGTTGATTCTTCCCAAGCTTCTATATATATGGGTATTTCTTGGTTTTTTTCATTGTATTCCATCTTATGAGATATAGATGATGAGTAGTTCCTATATTTCCTACATGCACATTGTATTTCCTACTATTTTCAATAATACATTCTATTGAGTTTTGTTTCTTTCTTTTAATTAGCATGCAACATATATTCTTCTCAAACAACTTATTATATGACACACACATGAAAAATCACCATGCATGTTAAAAAAAGTAACTAAAATGCATCGAGAAACCCCTAGAGTATCATATCTGAGAGACAATATATTAGTTTCAGTAGAGTCCATCCAAATCCATTGGATCAGGGATACTTCAATGGTATAAGAGTCTTCTTCTTTCCATCCTATGAAGAAGTGATTTCTCATGACCCCTTGATTTTGGCAACAAGTAAAAAATACCTAGAGGGATAAGGTCATATTGGGGACGAGTACATTCAGTACCATAGGGGAAATAGTATAGACAGACGAGACATGAAAAAAAGGGACTACACTCTTGTCCACACTCAATCAAATACAGAGCCAAATATAGAGGATAGGGATCACATCAGTTCTGACACAAAGGAAAACATACAGAGGAATATGGGTGACATGCGTGAGACACCATAGGGAAAGGGGAAAGGCCCTAAGACACATTATGACAATATGCAATCCATATTGAATGACCTAGCTAGAGAACAATGACATATGATGAATGCAATAGAAAAAATGGCCATCAACACACAAATGATTCAACATAGTATGAGCACTATGGGTGCCAATGTGACAGGAGGAGCGATTGGTTTAGGAGGACATCAGGAAGGTGGTGAAAGTGCATATAATGGGTGTTGTGGTGGAGAAAGTGTACATCCTTCACCTATATGTGCGTATACATCATATGGGAGGATTCTCTGACCTCTATATCCGTAGTTTGAGGGGGGATAGCTACCGGGACAACCACTGAAGGAAGGAGGACAACCATGATAGGGTAGGTAGTGCCACAGTACCAATTTGGGGAGTACCAAAGAGATTATTTAGCATTGGGACCATAGTTCCATGCAAACATGAGTTTTCTACATTATTTTTGATCAGGTATCAGAACAAGCCTAGGGAGGCATATAGGGGCAATGCACAAACTCAAAACATGGACTTCATTAAGGAAGTGGGAAAGTTGAATATTCCTACTTTCAACAGGTCATGTTGATGCTCAACTCAGGAACATGTATATAATCTTGACACATATGTCAAGCTCAACCCAATGAAAGAGTCATAAGTTATTAGCTTCACCACCTTGAACTTGGATGGGGAGGCCCACAAGTGGTGGTATCATGGGCTAGTGACCTTGGGTCATGACCGCATTAATTCATATTTGGAGTTCATTGAGAGGTTGATGGAAATGTTTGACAGGAGGTATGAATAACTCCATTTAAGGGATTTGACACAATTGAGATAGACAGGGTTAGTCGAGGATTTAATCATAGAGTTCCAACAGAAGGGAGTGGTTGTATTAGATATTTCAGAGCACATATTAGTGATGTTCATTGAGGCACTGAGAGAGTGATTGAGGGGATTTGTTAATGATTTCAAGAATCATACCCTACAGAAGGCCATTGTGCGCAATAGAGAGATGGGGTACTCAGTGTTGAAACCCAAAACCTTTACCAAATCCTTTGTTCCATAGAGAGACAAGGATCAAAAGAATCCTTAGATGGATTGGAAGGGTAAGCCCAAGTTGGATGATGACACCAAACATGATTTGATGAGGAGGAAGTTTTCCTTCTCTTGCAGACACCCTTGGGTCCCAAGGAATCGATGCATGGGAAAGGGACATATCCACTACATTGAGGTGGAATCAGGCAGTGAGGAGGAGGATGAGAATATCAGGGCATAGGAAGACAGTGACTCAGTGGATGAGCCATACATGAGCTAGAGAGATATTCAAAGAAACCTTAGACACAAGCAGAGGCACATCCAAAGGAGGAGACACAACCTCGTAGAGAGGTGAAATGAAGGACCATAGCAACCCTTTCTGGAGTACCCAGGTACAACACTCTCAAGCTCAAGGGCCTTATACAAGGGCACCACATGACAACTTTAGTAGATGGTGGGGCCACCCACAATTTCATCGATGCATCCTTAGTAGCTCGAATGGGGTTACACACTGAGGATATTGATGAGTTTACCGTGGCCATGGAAGATGGATATACCATGACATGCTTGGATATGGCTCCAAACCTAGAGTTCAAGCTAGGAAACTACACCCTGGTGGATACCTTTTACGTAGTTGACTTATTAGATACAGATGCAATGTTGGGGGTATAATGGATGTACTCATTGGGAGAGATTGGGTTCAACTATCATATGTTGACCATAAGCTTTAGAGATAACATGGTCCACAGTAGAATTGAGAGGTATGTCTATAGGAGCACCCAGGGTAGTATTAGCAAAGAGGATGGAGAGGATCTTCCACCACGATGACATAACATCTGTAGAAGAGTGTCTGATCACAACCCAAAAGGATTCAAAGGGTATATAGCATTACCATCTACATATAAGAAAGCTTCTGAGTCAGTATGAGCCAGTGTTTGGGATGATATCACTAGGGAGGTCACCTCATAGGGGAATCAAGAATACTATTGAGTTGGAGGTAGGGGCTACACCTGTGATCATCATTCCCTATAGACACCCCAAGAGATTCAAGGACAAGATCTAGAAATAAATCAAGGAATTCCTTGAGATGGGGCACATCAGTCCTTGCATGAGTCTTTTTTATTCTTCATACATACTAGTGCTGAAGAAAGATGGGACATTGAGGAAGTGCATAGAATATAAATCCCTTAATAAGAAAATGATCAAGAATAGATACCCCATTTTGCGCATAGATGAGTTGATGGACGAGCTCCATGGGGCAATTTTCTTCACCAAAATTGTGTGAATTTTCCAGGTCCTATCAGCTGTCTTCTTGGTCTGTCTTTGACCAAGCTAAGACTCTAAGTTTTCTACTGTCTCAATTTTAATTTTCTGCTGTTTTATAACAGCCAACAATCATGTTTAGTTTTTGCTGATTGTTATGGTTGTAGTCTCAATTTGGGTGCTCTAGCAAGTAGTTTTAGGCATAAGAAATTAGTAGATGCATACCAAATAATAACAACACACCTAATACATCTTTTCTGCTGAAATATGGACAGATCTAAGAGCTACTAACATGCATTTGTAGACACAGGTATTTTTGGTCAACATGACCCTGGACAAAACCCCCCCGGGGAAAACCAGTTTAGATCTAGATGTATATAATGAGGTAAAGCAAATATGGGTTACAGTAAACACAATACAAGATGGAACCTGATACAATAGTGATTCCAGAAGAGAACATATACAAGCTCAAACTGCCAGGAACACTCCAGGATGGTGCGCCCCACATGTAAACTAATAGATCTGCTCCAGAAAATCACTGTGATGCCAGAATGGAAAACCCCTCCACAGGAATGAAGCTCCTGCTACTGTCCTCACTCTGCAACTAATATCACTGAAATATGATGGCTAGAAATCCCTCTAGGAAGAAAATAGCCTGCCAAAGCCATGCGCCCTCCTCAACTGAAGAATCTCTCCAATAAAACATAGAAGCAAGCTACTCCAAGTTGCTCTCAAGCAATGCTAGAGGCCTCCTCCTACAATCCTCATGCGTCTGATCTCACATCCATATCTAGAGTACTCCTCCTCTCATGAGCAAAAACCTCTATGAACAATGCGCCCTCCTTTGTCTCCTTTGCCCCTCTTTAGGCAAGAATAGGGTAACCTAAGATTAGATGGATGAGATCAATCCAAATCAATGGATGAGATCACTCCAAATAAATCTAACTCAAAACCCACTTTTGG
>ML804848.1:57372-76451 GCA_009831015.1 Picea engelmannii | reverse complement strand
GGCTAGAATGAGGGACATGTTTTCTGATTAGTTAGACCAGAGAAACTGGTGTGAGAGTTCCCTGATTTTGTTTATAATTCCTTTGGGGACCCATGCCAAAGTGATCCAGTAGACTGGAATAACGTCTAAGAAAGATTTGGCCATTACCATTCAATCAACTTTGGAAAGTCATTGATTACACCAAGAATTTATTTTCTTTTCGATTTTGGAAATAAGCCACATCTAGTCATTTTTAAAATATACATTTTCCTTAAGAATAAATCCCAAGTTCCTCTTCCTATCTTCCATCTTTGATGCTTGAATGTATATAATATGGGATATGGTTTTATTTCCATGAGTTGAAAGTTCCTGGACATACATGGATGAATTTTATTTATTTATAATCATTCATGTGAATGTGAAAAAGGTCTTGAGTATCTATTTAGGATTCTTATATTCCAATTGAAAAATACAAGGATGTTGTCAACAAACATGATGCAGGAGCATCAAAGGCAGGGCTAGTAATTTGATGCATTGGTCACATGTTTTAGCTTTGGAAGAGGATTAGTAGTCCTAGGAATTTGAAGGTTTTGATTTTCAAAATATCTTAATCTAAGTGGATAATTGTTGTTAGTTAATTTGTTGTAAATTTTTGAGTTAAAGTAGGGTCATATGTGTTAGAATATAGAAGATTGTGCTCGTTTTACCATTGACGATACCCTCGTCACCCAACCATAGGCCGAATCCACCCTCTGAGAACCTTGACATTGATAGAGAAGAGAATCCTGGTAGAAATCCAATAGCCAAGAGAGGCTAATGCACCAAGAAAGAATAGAAACCAAGTTGATCAGATAATCCCACCTAGAGGCTAACGCACACCTTCCCAAAAACTTGTGCACAAGCTGCAACTACACTTGCACGGATCCAGTTCTCTCTGCAACTGCTGAGATGAGAATAATGAGAACCGGTGCTCTATATTTATAGTAGTCTGGGAAGTTTTATTGGGAATGACTTCTCCTCCTCGGTACTAATAAATTCATATTAAATATATGTCTACAGCCGACAACTTGTCTAGGGTTTCCTTCGCTTCTTTGCTTCCTTCTAGAGTATTCTAATCTCATCATAGGTCACAATAAAGGTTCATACCTTTCGAAGCTACCATAATATTAACACTCCCTCCTAGCTAGGGAGGTATGGTCTTGAGTACAACAGACCATTCAACTTATAGCAACATGAGCACCGTCATTATTATCCAACTGGATAATCTCCTATGACAATTGGTACAATATCAATTGATAGAACACACTTGTGTTTATTTAGGTAGTACACAACTACTCAAATTGTGACATGTAGTCACAAACAGTGGAACAAATCCACCATAGTAGTATATCTCTAATGTCTGGAGACATGCAGTCTATATAACAATCATCTGGGCCAATCTTTCACTCACATCTGTGAGCTCTGAAAGAATATATGCCTCACAAATAGTGGATCATATCCACCACAGTAGTTTATATCTACTATCATACAGTCTTCATAACAAACATCTGATAGCAACCTACATAGAAACAATGTTATGATATAAACTGAATCATCTGGGCCAATCTTTCACTCACATCTGTGAGATATGAAAGAATATCTGCCCTCAATATAGAACATCAGCAATGGGCTATCTGCCCTATTCTTCTCAAACAAGGAAGAAGGATTGTTTCTTATTTATGAGCCTAGACCATTCCTCACCTTGGGCCATTCTTCCTACACTAATCAAAGTGCACCCTGGACAGAATGTATAAACCCTAAGGAATGTTTGATTCTGGACCATTCCCTACCCTAGTCCATTCCTCCTACACTAATCGAAGTGAACCCTGGAGAGAATGTATAAACCCTAAGGAATGTCTGTCCCTGATTTCTAAGCCTGGACCATTCCCCACCCTCAACCATTCCTCCTACACTAATCAAAGTGTGCCCTAGAGAGAATGTATAACCCTAAGGAATAACTGTCTAGACCATTTCCTCTGTTTACCACAGGAGGAAAAGACTGTCTTTCATCAACCTCCAAAACGGACCATTCGTCATGTTAACCACAATGAGAAATCGGTGTCCGGTGAGGCAGGCCAGTCTTCTTGAGTAACCCTCAAGAAGAGAGACTGCCCTAGACCAATCCCCATGTTAACCACAATGGGAAGTCACTGTCCGTCAGAAATCTCAATCCACTTTTTGAACGGGAAAGAATCTGTCCAATCTGTACTATTTTTCAATTACAAAGATAAATAATATTTTCAGTGCTCCCTCCTAATCTAGAGATTCATTTAATCACAAAAATAAATGTTTTCAATAATATGTTTCATTGTTTTCTCCTAACTTGGAGAATCTTCAATTTCAACTAAGGGAGTTATTTCCATGATCCCCATCTTCTCTCGGAAATATGTAAACTTGATTCTGGATAGAGGTTTTGTCAGGATGACTATTGTCTGCTCATCAGTGGGGATATACTTGAGCTTTTACTTCTCCTTCTTGGACTTTATGTCGAATAAAGTAGTATTTGATCTCAATGTGTTTCGACCTTTCATGAAACACGGGATGTTCTGATAATCTTATACAACTCTGATTATCACAATATATTATGGTTGATTCTGGAATCTGATCAAATAAATCAGAGATTAACTTCCTTAGCCATACTGCTTCTGTGCATGCTTCACAATCTGCCATATACTCTACTTTTGATGTACTGAGTGCGACAAACTTTTGTTTCCTGCTGCCCCAAGATATCATAGCAGAGCCCAAGCTGAAACACATACCTGAAGTACTCTTTATGTCTACTTCACTTCCTGCCCAATTAGAGTCTATGAATCCACGAAGTTGGATATCACTAGATGCGGTATATCTCAAGCCATAGTTTATTGTCCCATGAATATATCTTAGGACATTCTTTGCAGCTATCCAATGCTCTTTTCTAGGTTTCACCTGGAACTGACTTAATGTATTTACAGCAAAGAAAATATCTAGTCGAGTATTTACTAAATACATCAATGATCCAATTAGCTATTGATATAGAGATGGATCTATTGGATCAGAATCTATGAATTTTACTTTTCTTATATCTGTATTCATAGGAGTTTCCATGGACTTACATTCCATCATTCCAAATTTCCGAAGGATCTTTATTGTGTACTTTCCTTGTCCAAGGAATACTTCACCATGCTTCTGCCATACTTCTAGTCCCAAGTAGTAATGCATGAGACCTAGATCTTTCATATCAAATTCAGAGGCTAATTCATTCTTGCACTGGATAATTAGAGATTCTTCACCTGTTATGAATAGATCATCAACATATAATAGTAGAATTACAGGTGCGTTATCCACGACTTTGTAATAAAGGTTTGGATCTACATGACTCTTGGAGAAACCAAGTCTTGTTAGATAGATGTCCATTCTGGCATACCAAGTCCTTGGAGCTTGCTTTAGTCCATATAGAGATTTCTTCAATCTGTAAATGTGAGTGTCTCTAGAATGTACCTCGAATCCTTGAGGTTGTTCAATATACACTTCTTCTTCAATAGCTCCATTGAGGTAGGTTGTTTTTACATCCATCTGATGTAGATTCCATCCCATGGAAGCGGCAAGAGATATGATAGCTCCGATGGAGGTACACCTTGCCACTGAAGAAAAGGTTTCATCATAGTCTTCTCCCTCATTCTGGGAGAACCCTCTGGCCATGAATCATGCCTTGTATTTATCCACGCTTCCATCTGCTACATGTTTGATCTTGTATACCCATTTTGAGGTTACCACTGATTTTTCTTTAGGTCTAGGTACAATTTCCCATACTTTATTTTTCATAATCGATTGATGTTCTTCCACCATAGATTCTTCCATTGTCCCTTTTGGACTTCTTATTCAAATGTAGTAGGTTCTTCATCTAGAAGCTTAGTCATGTATGTTGTATAACTTGAGAATATTTTCGATCTTTTACTCTTTCTAGATGTTCCTTTTGGAACCTTGATTCTTTCTGCATCTTGTAATGTAGCTTCAAGCCAAGCTAGTTGTTTCTTGGTTTTTGGTATGATATCTGAATCAATGTTCTCACATGGCTCCATAGGATGATTAGGTTGATCCTTTTCATTATTCTCTGTGTTTTATTTATTTGGTTCTTCAAGTTCCTCTTCTTCTATAATTTCTTCGATGGATTTCTTGAAGGCCATTCTTTCATTGAATGTTACATCTCTGATAACTTCTATCTTGTGTTGTTATGGAATATATATTCTATAGGATTTGGATGAATCAATATATCCCACGAATATCCCCTTCTTTCCTAAGGGTTGTAGTTTATTTCTTTTATCTTTGGGAATATGAGAGTGAACTGGACATCCAAATATTCTTAGGTTTTCTATGTTATGTTTCTTACCTAATAATTCTTCTTCTAGTGTCAAGTCCTTCAATATGTGATGAGGGATTCTGTTATGTACATATATTGCCGCCATTGCTGCTTCTCCCAATAGAAACATGGATAGACCTTGATCATTCAATACAGATTTTACCGTTTCTTCGATAGATATGTTTTTTCTTTCTTCTACACCATTTTGTTGATGATTATGAGGAACAGTCAGCTCCCTCCTAATACCTGTCGATTTTCATAATGCAACGAACTCCTTCAAGGTGTATTCTCCTCCATTGTTTGTTCTTAATATCTTGATCTTGTTGTTCGTAAGGTTTTCTATTTCTGCCTTGAATTCTTGGAACTTGTTGAATACTTCATCTTTTGATTTCAGTAGGTACAACCATGTATTTCTTGAATAGTTATCTATGAAGATTACGTAGTAAAGAGATCCTCCTAGAGATCTGACTAGCATTGGACCGCAAACATCTGAGTGCAGTAGATATATGATTTCCTTAGATTTTTTGTTGCTTCTTGGGAATGGTTTCTTGATATTCTTCCCAAGGGCACATCCTTTGCAGATTCCTTGTGTAGATTTTAATTTTGGTATTCCTTCAACCATTTTTATAAGGAAAGGTAATGCTTGATAATTGATATGAGTGTACCTTCTATGCCAAAGCTCATTAGGGTTGACTTCGTCATGTACTAGAGCTTCTTCATTTTGTTCTAGTAGTCTATACAGATTTCCTTCACGACTTCCAATAACCCTAGCGTCCTCTATGCTGGAATTATTATGCCATGATAACACCTTTCCATCCATGAAGAATATTATGTTTCCTTTATATTCTAAACATGATATTGATACAAGATTCTTTTCTAAACCAGGTACATATAAAACATTTCTTAAGTGAAGATGATTACTTGATTCCAATTTGATGGAGGCTTGTCCAAATCCTTCGACGGGGTAAGTGCTTTTGTCTCCAAGCTCCACTTTGTATGATGTCTTTCTCTCATTTAGATTTGAGAGTCTGGCTTGATCTCTCGTCATGTGCCTAAAATCTCCACTATTGATTATCCACATATCATCTTTAATCATCCCAGTAAGTGCTGAGTAGTGTAAAAGACTGATTGTTTCAGACATGTCCTCGGTTGACTGGTAACTAGTCATGCCTTGATCCAAAACTTCAACTTCGTCATTTCTATCTTCTGAGAGAGACAAGAGGTGCATTGAGTTAGGGCACATTTGAATATCTTCTTCTTGGGTAAGATGCTCCATCACAAGGTGCTGAATCAGAGATTTAGGGTTTCTGAAATTGATTCTGCTAGTAACCCTAGCTGTAGTGTTTTTGGATGCTACTCCTGCTAGTAACCCTAGCAACAGTTCCTCAACGAGCTCAATATCTAGCGGCTATGCTTCCTTCTAGTGTTTTAGGCTGACTAAAGGGGGTGTGGGCCCATAACCTATTAGAATATAGAAGATTGTTCTCGTTTTACCATTGACGATACCCTCATCACCCAACCATAGGATGAAGCCACCCTCCAAGCACTTTTACCTTGACAGAGAAGAGAATCCTGGTAGCAATCCAATAGCCAAGAGAGGCTAATGCACCAAGCAAGAATAGAAACCAATATGATTAGATAATCCCACCCAGAGGCTAGCACACACCTTCCCAGAAACTTGCACACACGCTGCAACTGCACCTGCACAGATCCAGTTCTCTCTGCAACTGCTGAGATGAGAATAATGAGAACTAGCACTCTATATTTATAGTAGTCTGGGAAGTTTTATTGGGGCTGACTTCTCCTCCTGGTTACTAATAAATTCATATTAAATATATTTCTGCAGCCGACAACTTGTCTAGGGTTTCCTTCGCTTCTTTGCTTCCTTCCAGAGTATTCTAATCTTGTCGTAGGTCATAATAGAGGTTCATACCTCCTGAAGATACCATAATATTAACAAGATGGCATTCTAAATATCCCTGGGAGGAGATTGAGTCATTTGGTTAGTTTGTTGCTAATTAGTAGGGATTAGTTTATTTTCTAAAAATAGAAAATCCCTCTAATTATGGAGGGGGTTGTTAGTAGTTAATTTTGTGCTTCCTGATGAGCATGCAGATGACAGAGGAAGGGTAGATCATAGACAGAGAGGTCTGAGCTCTCGGTGGAAGACTATAAATGATATAGCTAGAATAAAAAAAGAGAAACAAGGGTTTATGAAAATTCTCTAAGTCTGAGACTGTTTTATTGCAGATTGCTATGATTGAGATTTTTTTATTACAAGATCTATTGTTTTGGAAAATAGAAGTAATTAGTTGTTTCTTTCATTAAGTTGTTGGGTAAATTTCATTGATTTACAATCGAACTAGGGCTTTGTAAATTGAGATAGGTTCAAATTATAATTAGTGCATTCAAACATCATTGATAACCCCGAATCAGTAGATATAAACTTGATTTGCATCGTGATTGAATTATGAATCCTAATCCGGAAGGGATAGTGTGGTTTTTCCATTTGTGATCGACTTGCAGAGGTTAGTAAAGAATTGTCTACATAAATAGATGGTTGTTGTGCATTTGAAGGGTAGATTGACGATGTAGGGATACTTCGCAAGAAGTAATAAGGTAACGGTTGAACTCAAGATTTGACTTGATCGAATGGCAGTGATATCAAGTCACAGTCTTAATGCTCATATGCTCAGTTGAATTCCCCTCCAAAAGAACCCTTCTCCATTGTGATGAGGGATGAGAAGTAAAGGGCTAGATCCATATTAGAGTTATGGGTTGAAGAATGTAGGTCTAAGAATGTATCAAAGTGTTGGCAGAAATCGTCAAGAATGGAGGAGGAGTGAACTAGTTATGGTTAGCTAGTTTATCTCTATGGAAAATTTGGTGTCTAATTAATATAGGCAGAGAGCGAATTATGAATGAAATTTCCTATTTTTCATTAAGATTTTGAAACCAGTGTTATTTTCTTGGCATCTCATATTTATATTTTATAAATTCGATAGTGTAACAACATTCACTTGAAGGGATTTTCACATGTTGGTCTAAGAGGAAAACTTGATCATCAATTTTGGTATCAGAGAAGGAAAAGGTTCTCTAAGAAGAAAAAAGAAGAAGGTGATTGCTGGAAGAAGTCTAAGGAGTTTTGGTGAGGTGAAATAACAAGGTAAAGAAACTTGCTTACTGCACCAAGAATCCTTGGAAAGAAAGGTTCAGTAATTCCATCATTGCAATATTGGAAGAATGATTTGAGGTAATATGTTTTGAAAGTTTTGAAATTGTTTATGGTAAAAAAAGGTTGATTGTAGGATTAGTATATGAAAATGCATAGATTTTAGAGTGCATGGAAGATATTCTACCTTGGGAAGATAAGTAGAATAGGTTTTGTTGAAGACTAACTTGCAAAGAAGTGTTCTTGGCTTGAAGAACAATAGAAAGAAATTACAACACTAATATGGTTGAAGCATACACTGGTAAGAGGTAAAAGGTTTTGAGATTCATTAGATTTTGTGTGAAGAGATTAACTGTATGTAGGTGAAAGAAAGAAAATATTAGTGGAAGGTAGTGAATCTGTCTAACTAAAGGTTGGAAGAGATATTAAGTGCTGAGGGTAAGAAGAAACCCTTTTTGGATAAACTAGAATGAAATAATATTGTACATGAGACAAGACAACAGAGTGCATTGCTAGGGAAGGGAGACTAATTGTAGTTCTCCAAGGAAAGTGAGTAGTTGTAAGGTAGAAACCTATCATCTTTGAAAGCTAAAGAGAATGAATGCTCAAGGGAAGGTTCTATGTGAAGAGCCAAGAAGAAGCAAAGTCACCAAGAGATGACTTGGGACTGGAAACAAGTGTTGTGCTTGTTTCAAAAGTAGAAGAGGTTGTTTGCATCCCATAAGGTGGAACAGGAGGATTCCACGGGGGAAAGAAAAGATGACCATTGATGGTTATATTAGAGGTTCAAGGAGGAGTCACAATCAAAAAAGAGAAACCAACATAGATGTCAGTAGAAGGCTAAGCATGGGAAGACTTGGTGTGGTATCTATAGACAAGTTGATGGAGTCAGCTTGTAGTGATGGATTGGTCGTAGTCCATGATGAACAAAGAGGAGTTCATGAGGGAAAGAATATTGTGGTTGTTGATAATCATAGTGAAGGTTCATAGAAGGGCCATAGAAGATCAAATCAGTAAAATCTTGATAGGGATTTGGCTAAAATAAAAGTGCAGCTGGAAGTAATGAGAGAGTTTGTACAGAGAAATATGGAGGACCAAAGGTATGATTGGGTTCTTAAAAGGAAAAGAATCAAGTGGATTCAGTTACAAAGTGTTAACGCTCTGTAAATTTCCTAGAGGTTGTCAGAAAAAAAAGAAATCTATGAGAGGTAACTTTATAAAACCACTTCGAAGTTGGGATCTAGCCCTACCAGCTTCAGAGAGGGATCTCTCTGTATGATTTAGATGTATTTCAAATTTAAAATATTAGGCTAGGTAAATAAGATATGTTTGTTTGTTTGTTGTCGTTTTTGTTGAGTTAGCTGAGAGAGATTTACACATCCATTGGGCTATGGGGTCTGTATTATGAAATAAAATCTAAACCAGAAAACGAAGAAACCTTTCACAGGGCGAGATAATGCAATCGTTGGATTCTTTTAGTAGAAAAAATGAGGAATAGAAGAAAAGGCGGGAATGTCAATTAAAACAAAGAAGCAGTTAAGAATTTCTTTATCGTAAAATCAGAAGATGAAACACTAAAATATTTTAAAGTCAGAAACAGGGTATACAAAGATAAATCCTGCAACGTTCGTTACTTTCAAAGATTAGATTTAGAAAATGGTGCAATAACTAAGCGCGAATAACATTTAACTTAGAAAGGAAAACATCACCAATGAGTACACACAAGAATCCTATGGAAACGCCTCTTTGTATTAATGGAAGATCTATTGAAAAATATTACAATCTAGTAGCTCGCAGGGCGTAAAGATCAACCCTCAATACTTCAAAGTGTGAAGTATTTATAACCAAAAATTACAAACAGTCATTTCATTGAAGATCTAGACGTGGCAAATCTAAATTTAGCTAACTAACTTAACAAACTACAAAAATCTAGGAAACTGTTTGATGATGTGTCGAAACTTCATGTTGTTTTCTGGGTGAACCGTTGGTGAGGCCTCTGCATGACCTCTTCTGACTAGACAGTTGACTGGGCTAGACATCTCATTGACTATTCGATTAGATTGCAAATATATTCCCATCTAAGGTGACAGGGAATGTTGACTTTAAGCAATATACGGTATACTTCATCCATCTCCGTGTATTTGGAAAAAGTTGGCTTGGTGATGAAGATGTACCAGATCTCATGTTGTATGTTGATGTCAAATTGTAAAGCATCCAAGAATGCCTTACCAGTGATACTACCTTGTATACCTAAGAATTTCGAGCTATCCTTAGCCACAATGGCTAGTCTCTTTTTATAATCGGGGAGTGTCATCAATTTGTCGTTTATAACTCTCATACCAGGAAGACCTTTCTTCTGTAGAGCTTCGATCTTGCTGAAAAATATTTGTACCCCTACGTACATGGTTTGGACCTTCTCCTCTAGCTATAGCATCAGTCCTCTCTTGGTCAGAACCCTCTTGACCTCGAGGATGGTCTCTGTCCTATCTTCAATCCTCAACTCCTCTAGCTCTTCTCTGGTCTTAGAATTCAGGAATTTGATGATTTCAGTAGCCTCTGTGGGAATCTCTCCTAGTCCTGCTCTAATCTTCTCGATAGCTTGTTTAGTTCTTTGTACCAATTCATTTTGCTCAAACATAATTTGTATCATTGGCCATATTTCATTCATGGACTTGGTGATGTCTGTCCAGACACTTTCTTTGACTTCGACTAGTGTTTTGCCTGCCATTGTTTTCTTTTGAAGCTGTTGTAACTCTTGTTTGAGATGGTATGACACTTTATTTTCCTTGGAGTAGCTGGTTTGGTAAGAATATTTGGGTTCCTGGAGGTTCTCGATCTCCTTTCTGAGCCTGCTAATCTATGTTTCTTGCAGATTCATCTCTTCCATAGATTTAGCCAGTTCAACAGTCTTTTCCAGAGACATTAGTGGATTTTCCGATGGAATTTCTTCTAGGGACGTTATTCTCACTCCTGAGAGTGGAACTGCACTCAATGGAATGAATTCCATGGGTTTTGACTTCTCTTTCTCTTTCACTAGTTTCTCCATTTCAGCTTCCATTTCCTTCAATTGTGCATTCTGCTCCATGATCAACTTAAGCATCTCATCTTTTTCTCCTTCTATCTCTACCATTTCCTTTGCCTGTGAGTCTATTGTTGGTGCCAACTTAAATTGTTTCCTCAGAGATGCTATGTCAGCATTTTTCTTCTTGATCATCTCCTCAACTTCTTTCACATTCAAGGGATCATATCCAATCTTGATGACCAGTTCCTCCAACATCTTAATCTTGTTATCCTTGGAAAAGGATGATATTTTTTCCAACTTCAACTTATTCAGGGATACTTGTAACTTGGAGGCAACAATGGAAGCATGTGCCAATGTGGAGAAAACCATTTCTCTAGTTTTCCTATGCAGATCCATTTGATCAATTGGATGCACATCCTTAGTCTAGAATTTGAAAGTTTCCCCTTTGTAATAGGTAATTACCTTTGGGTCTGGCACCTGTGCTTGGAGAAATACCATGTGCATTCTACCCTTCTCAGTGCCGAATGCCGATAGAAATCTATGTTGTGCGGTCAATGTTTTCTTACAGAACTGAGCATATGTGCTGCTAGTCAGTGTCTCATTCATTTTCTTGATCAAATCATATTTCTCAAAGATACTCGACTTCGGTCCTGTTTTGCCTGGCTGGTTGACTGGTGGAGTATCTGTAGGCTTCTTTGGCAATACTGAGGTTATGATCTACTTTATTCTTGTACTAAGGAGTGACCGATCCACCTCCATCATTGTAGTGGATGAAATTTCCCTTTTTCCAGCCGTGTCAGGTGTCGGACTAGCTTTTGGCCTCTTGGTATGTAGTCAAAATTCTTTAGATGATACTTCAGTGACATGAGGTGACACATCCTGCCTAGGTATTTTCTCCTTGGGGGCCTGTGGTGTGGTCGTCTATGAGACAGTGACCAAGAGGTCCTGTTGTTCTGTCTCAACCAGAGTATTTGGATCCCATTCTATCTGGTTGGAAAAATTTTCTACCTCAGGCCTAGATATGTGAACATACGATATATTCTTAGTTTTTATCCTCATCTCGGAAATTATGCCACACGGATCATAGTGCCACGTGAAACTAACAAAAAACTTCATTTCCTTCAGTAGTCTGTCTACTTCCTCCCCATCGCCTCGATTGTTGCAGATGAAATACCCAATCTTCCCTTTGATTCTGAGTTGTTTCTTCTTCTTCAAAGACACAAAATGTATGTCGTCTGATTTTATCATCTACCTTATGTATTCGAGGGCAAAAATTCTAACAGGTAAGTACCTGGGAAATTTATATGGGGCCAAATCACACCCATAGAATATGATCTCAATATGATTTTGGAACAAGTACCAATCACCAGTATTTGTAAGGTCTGAGAGATGTAGAATCCTCTTAATTTCATCATTAATTCTAGGTTCGGGTCTATCGCTGAGCATACTCACCACTAGGTGGTAGAACTGCTCAATGAACTGCTTGAAACTAAATTATGTGGAGTAATGTATGAGCAGAGAAGTCCATGATGTTACTGCCTGTGGTCTACCATCTTCATCCATCTTCTGCATAGAAAAATAAAACTTGTCCACTTAGAAGAAAACGAACAGGTATGCCAGTATTGAAGAATACCGGAACATGGCTTTTGTGGCAAAATTTATGAATTGTTTGTGAATGTTGTCTGCCAGGAATGTGCTGAAGTCAAACTGTGTATTGGGTTTCTCATCGATGGAGAAAATGGACAAAAATCCCAAAATGGGTTCATCTACCCATTGATCTGAAAAATATCCAAGCAAGGCACATAGTGACGTGATGACCTGGTTTCCTTTTATTAAGAACAGGGAGGAAGGATAAGCGGGTGGGGAGCTGAGCGGATTGTGGAAGAAAAAGCTCAAAAATTTGAGCTCTTTGAGGAGACGACAGCTTCTGGTAGAGCTCTGTGATGATTTTGAGGTTAAAAGGTGAGGTAGATTCGGCTCGGGATATCTGCATCATTTGGTTGATGGTTTTTGGTGTGATGAGGAAAAGAATTTCCCTGGACAAGGACATAATGGCTCTTTGTTCGGGGATATAATGGGCTTGGCACTTGAGGGAAAATTATGGGAAGTGGTGAATCTCGGGGGAAAAGATACAAGGGTAGGTTGGACTCCCAGAGCCCAATTTCATCACTTTGGTCTAGGAAGACTTATTTAAGCAATGATTGTAGGTCTACGAAGTCAAAATCACATCTTGTGTCTATGATTAAGTAGTCTTTGTTGGCCAGAGGAATCCTATCGAGGTCGACAGGAGGTGGGAGAAAAGGATTCTCTTCACCTTCTGTTCTCTTTGACTTTGGCGCCATCACTGTAACAATACCTGCAAATAAAACAAAGGTTAGCAGGGATGACTATAGATGTGGGCGACTGACTGTAATGGAGAGGAAAACGCAGAAAATTCTCTGGTGAGATGACTGGGTAAATGGTGAGGGAATGAAGGGTGAGGGTAGTTTTGAGTAAATGGATATCCGTTGGGCACAGGAGACAGGTCAGTTGGTTAACGAATAAGTTATCCTCTAATAAATGGCCAACTGGTCATTTAGAGTGTGAGATGGCAAGTGACAATGAATGAAGCATACGGTTGAGTGACATGGCGGGTATTGATTGGGGGAAAAGACCATGGTGAAGGGGCTTGCCATGGGTGAACGAGGGAGAAAGACTGACAAAGTTATGGGATGTGACTCTTAAGAAAAAGGTGGATAATGAAGTCCTGAGGTGACAAGGTATGTCAGACAATAATAGGTGGTGGGATTCAGAACCAATGGATTCATGCCACGTATAGATGGGGGTACCTCCAGAGGAAAATTCCATTCTGAAACCCCCACCCCGACCGTTAAAGGCAGATCAGCCGAGGGGGTCTGAAAAACACCATGAGTCATTGATTTGCGTGCTTCCTTCTCAACCACAGATCTGTGCGTGATCTTTAAAACACATTCTGGACCCCCCCCCCCTCCGTTAAAAGAAGAATAGACGGGGGGTCCAGAATCCAATATAGACCGTAGATCTAGGCGTTAAAGCTTGAGCCATCCAGATGCATGCATATATTATCTCTGATTCCAACCCCCCCCACCCACCATTAAAGGTAGAACAGTCAGGGTGGTCTGGAAAGACTTGTCCACTGTAGATATGGGCGTGAACATCTGGGTCGTTCATACATGAGTTGTGCATAATTGTGAGCGCGAAGGCATATGCACCGAAAAAAAAACTTAGGATAAGTGCATATTGTGGGTTTATCCAAGCTTTGCCATGTTTCTATCACCAAGGGGTTAGACATCAAACCTTTTAAACCTCAAAGGCATGGTTCAACATTGATCATCGAGCTGGTTTTATTGAAATAAAGCAAACTACCTTATGTTCTAACCTAATTACCTATGACAATTAGCCCAGATTACACTGTTGGACTAAGAAATTACTCTATCCTGGGGCTATCTCACCAAGATTAGGCAGTCTGGTCAGATTTATTCACTAACTAACCTAGATCACTTGGCTAAGATTAAATAGTTTAGCCAAGCTTATTCACTCCTCCTATCAACATTGCTTGAAAGGTATGGACCAAGTCATTGTTATTGCATGGGGCTCTATTGAATTTCTTTTATGCCCTCTTTTATTCTTTTTCTTTCTTTTTATTTTCTTTTTCTTTTTCTTTCTTTTTCCTCAAATTATTTGCAGAATGAAAAATCATTTAACAAACAAAAACACTAAAGAGATAACATTTCAGTCACCAGTTGATCCTATAAATTATAGGGTTATAACACAAAGGAGACTGAAGTATGGTACACAAGTTCAGTTGGAGGAAGAGCTCAAAGGAGTTGAGTTTCAACAAAGAATGTGTGATGAGGAAGAGGTTTATTTATGTGAACCTGAACAAGGACCTGTTCTTGGTGAGAGTAATGATGAAGATAAATACATGATATTAGATGATGGTTTTGTGGATCCTTGGAGAGATGAAAATTAGTTGGAATAGATGATGTTTGAGACCACAAAAGAGGCCTTGAAGCCTGATGATTTTGAAACTAATGATTGTTGTATGTATGCAGGTTTTAAAAATTTGAAATATTTTGGACAATCACTTGAAACTATCACAGAAGTAAAGAATAAGATGGTTGGATGTGACCATGAAGATTGCTCAAGTATGAGTATTAAAAGATAGTTTCTTGATGTTGTCATGAATATAGGAAGATAGATGACTACTCATGTTCATACGAGGAATATAGAGAAAGACTATATCATGGAAAAGAAGGATGTGCAAATGAAGGACATCCAGAAGAAAGATCAAAAGGAATGTAATAAAGAGTTTGCTTAATTGAAAGAAAGATTTGGTAAACTAGAGAAGTTGATTAAGGAGAGAAATGAAGATGAGTATTATGGTTGGGTGATGAAAAGGAAGAGAATGAAATGGTCTGCATTGCAGTAGAATCAAGGGCTGCATATATTATCTTTCAGGAAGGATAGAGAGCTCAAGAAAGTCGATCTTGAGCAGGAATTGATGAATCAGAAAGAATTTTGTCCATGTGGATATGATACAAAAAGTTTTCATGGAAAAACTAATGAAGTGGATATGGAATTCAAGAAGAATTTGATGGGGTATTCTAACAATGGAAATTAGCTAAGAGAATTGGTGAAGAAATCATCAAGGGGGACCGAAGAGTCTCATGATTTTAAAGATGATATTTTGTG
The DNA here is from genome assembly GCA_009831015.1 of Picea engelmannii. Classification (NCBI taxonomy): domain Eukaryota; kingdom Viridiplantae; phylum Streptophyta; class Pinopsida; order Pinales; family Pinaceae; genus Picea; species Picea engelmannii. The sequence continues at coordinate 61,190 of ML804848.1, read as the reverse complement.
TGAAAATGCAGGATCTGTTGAAGTAGGACAAATATCTTATGTTGTCACTGAAGATGAGAAAAACAAATCTCAATCTTTACAAAAGATGCAAGATGATTCAAATATTCTTATGATGAGGAAATAAGGGCAGTTATTAAACACAGTTGTAGTAAACTATACAAGTATTGGACATCCATTGAATATTGAGGCCAAAGAAGAGCATCTACTAAAATTTTCTATAGACGATTTTGTAGGTGACAATCAATTATTGAAGGGTGTTAATATTGATGGCAGTCAAGATAAAGAAGGTTGGATAATATTTGATGCAGAGAGAGAAAATGATGAAGATTGTACTGGGTTTTTGGGAGAAGTTTCAAGAGAGATGGAAGATTTCTGGTGTGAGTTAATCCTATTGGAGAAGAGGCCATAAAACCATAGAATGAGTATTCAGACTGTAAAATTAGAGTTTAATAAGAAAGAGGATGATAGATCTGGAAAAGGAATAGTCAAGAACTTTGAGTTCTTGAGTAAATAGAGCAAGGTGCTCATGTCTGGAGATTTGTATAATTCTAGAAGGAATTTATATGTAGATCTAGGGAAGTCTGAAGTGAATGAAAAATAGAAAATTGATTTTAAAAATCACGCTAAAATAGGGAGAATTGAGGCTTTGAAGTCTTACAAAGAAGTTGAAGTTATGTTGTTGCAGTATGGTGAAGACAAGAAAGGAATTGTTTTGAAAGGCAACTATAGAAAATAAATTGTGGAATGCAGGTTGAAGTCTGAAATATTGAGTGTGATGGAACAAGTGACTGATCTCAAGCAATACAATATTGTTGAGATAGAAAGTGAAAGTATAATGGAAGCAAAATGCTATGATCGACATTATGGTGGAAAATGTAGAATACATCACAAGAGAGTTAGGTTGCTGAAATATTTGTTGAAGGAACTTAAGTATGGGAGTGAATTTGAATTTCAGGGACAACAAGTAATTGTTGCAGAGGAAGATGTTCTCAAAGACATTAAGGATGAAAGAATGATAGAGGTAAGCAGTCAACAACTTAAAAGTGAAAGTGTGAAGTGGGATAAGAAAATTGATGACTTGTGGATAGTTATGCCAAGGCATTCCAGGAAAATGTGTAATATGGAGAAGGAAGAAATGAATTGTTTTAATTCATCAACTGAAGAAGAAGTGTTGGGTAAATGCAATAACATATTGCAACATAAGGTGTGGAAGCCTGGCAAGTTGATATTAGAATTTAAATGTAATGGAAGTGAATACAGTGGAAATTTGCAATACAAGGTTTGGAAACCAGGTGATTGGGCATTAGAGGCATATGACCTGAAGGTCGTAATTTTTCTTACCTTGGGAGTCTGATGTAGGAGCATCAAAGGCAAGGCTAGCAATGTGATGCATTGTTCACATGTTGTAGCTTTGGAAGAGGACTAGTAGTCCTAGGTATTTGAAGGTTTTGATTTTCAAAATATCTTAATATAAGTGGATAATTGTTGTCATTTAATTTGTTGTCAATTTCTGAGTTACAATAGGGTTAGATGGCAGTCTAAAGCTCCCTACGAGGAGACTGATCCATCTAGTCAGTTTGTTGCTAATTAGTAGGGATTAGTTTTTTTTCTAAAAATATAAAATCCCTCTAATTGTGGAAAGGGTTGTTAGTAGTTAGGTTTGTGCTTCCTGATGAGCATGTGGATAATAAAGGAAGGGTAGACGATAGAGAGAGAGAGAGAGGTGTGAGCTCTCGATGGAAGACTGTAAGTGATATAGCTGGAATAAATAAATAAATAACAAGGGTTTGTGAAAATTGTCTAAGTCTGAAATTGTTTTATTGCAGATCGTTATGCTTGAGATTGTTTTTATTACAAGATATATTGTTATGGAAAATAGAAGTAATTAGTTGTTTCTTTCATTAAGTTGCTGGGTGAATTTCATTGATTTGCAGTCGAACTAGGGTTTTGTATATTGAGATCGGTTTAAATTATAATTAGTGCACACTCAAACATCACTGATAACCATGAATCAGTAGATAAAAACTCAATTTGCATCGTGATTGAATTCTGAATCCTAATCTAGAAGGGATAGTGTGCTTTTTCCATTTGTGATCGGCTTGCAGAGGTTAGTAAAGCATTGTCTACAAAAATTTATGGTTGTTGTGCATTTTAAAGGTAGATCGACAGTGTAGGGAGACTTGGAAAGAAGCAATAAGGTAATGGTTGATATCAATATTTGACTTGATCGAATGGAAGTGATACGGAGTCATAGTCTTAATGCTCATATGCTCAATCAACTTCCCCTCCAAAATAACCTTTCGCCATTGCGATGAGGGATGAGAAGTAAAGGGATAGATCCATATTAGAGTTATGTGGTTTTGGAACTAAGCATCATAGTGATAATGGTTATGGGTTGAAGAATGTAGGTCTAAGCCATATCAACATATATGTGACTAGGAGTTTGGTGCCATAACTTAAAGCGCATGTGTATTGAGCGCTAAAAGTGCTAGAAGGAAAGTGTTGGTAGAAGTCATCAGGAATGGAGGAGGACTTAACTAGTTATGGTTATCTAGTTTATCTCAATGGAAAATTTGGTGTCTATTAATATAGGCAAAGAGTGAATTATGAATGAAATTGCCTATTTTTGATTAAAATTTTGAAACCAGTGTTATTTTCTTGGCATCTCATATTTATATTTTATAAATTCGACAGTGTAACAACATTCACTTGAATGGATTTTCACATGTTGGTATAAGAGGAAACCTTGGTCATCAAAAATCATGTGAGAGATTGAGTGGGGGGATCCAATAGAAATACCTTTCAAGTTTCAAGAGTCTACTGCACTATGAATTAATCTACTCAAACCCTTTGTGACAAGTAGGAAAAAAGAGGAGAATTAGGATATCCCTACATTACTCCATTCTTCACTTTGAAGAATTGATATGACGAACCAGCGATTAAAAGAGAAAAGGAGGTGGAGCTAATACAATTAAGAATATAGGTGACAAAGGAATGACATAACCCTAACTTTATAAGCATAAGTTTGAGATATAACTAGTTGACCCTATCAATGGAATTTTATAAGTCAACCTTCAGAATGAATGCTCTTTGTTTAAAAGAGTGGATGGAGTGGAGACCTTCATAAGCTAGGCCAATTGCTTCATGAATTTTTCTTCCTCAGAGAAATTCAAACTATTCTAGGGAGGTCGAATATGAGAGGAAGGACTTAAGGGGATGAGATATAATGTTGGTTATAATTTCATATATGTTGTTGTAGAGGGAGATGTGTTGAAATTGGTTGAAGTAGAAAAGGTTTCCATACTTAGGAATTAAGGAAATGAATGTAGTGTTGAACACTGCAAATATTTGACCGATGGATCTAGAGTAGTCCATCATGCTTAGGAGACCATTTCCTAAGAAATCAAAACACTCAATATGAAATTCCATAGGGATCCCATATTACCCAAGGCTCTTATATTTATGAAAAATATGAAAGACTCTTCAAATTTCCTCTTTAGAGACTTCAACCATCAATTAGTCATTCTCATCCTGATCAACGAAACATGGAAAGTGATATGATAACTATAAGTCTACTTTGATGGATGCCTTGGAATCCTCTTTGAAGAGGTTGTGAAAATGTTGAACGCCAACTGATGCAATGTCTTTGAAATTCAAGGCTATTGATCCTTGCAAGTCATCAATTTTCCATATGGTGTTTATAGAATTCCATCGATTAGAAAATTCATGGAATAATTTTGTATTTTCATCCCTAACATGGAGCCATAAAGTATGAATTTTCAAATTCCATTCATTTTCTTGATCCAAAATAATCTTTC
>ML804848.1:36877-50315 GCA_009831015.1 Picea engelmannii | reverse complement strand
GATGTCTACACCTATGATCACCAACTGGAAGAAGATTAGTGCTTCAGATAGCTAGTTGGTGGATGCCACAGTTTACAGGCAGTTGATCGGTTCACTGATGTATCTGGTTAACACCAGACCAGATATATGTTTTGTCGTGAACACCCTCAGCCAGTAAATGGTCGAGCCGAGGGGTGTTCATATGGTTGGGGAAAAACATGTCTTGAGATATGTTGCTAGGACAGTGGACTATGGCCTAGATTATGTCAGGAGAGATGGAGTCAGTTCGGTTGGCTACACAGATTCAGACTGGGCAGGATGCGCTACTGACAGGAAAAGCACCTCAGGGTGTTGCTTCAGTTTGGGGTCAGGACTTGTTTCCTGGTTTAGCAGGAAGAAAAAGTCAGTTGCTTTGAGTTCAACTAAGGAAAAGTATATGGCAGCCAGTCAGGCCAGTTGTGAGGCCATTTGGCTTTGCAAGATGCTAGTTGGGCTATTTGGTCAGGAGATGGCTCCGACCGTGATTCACTGTGATAATCAGAGTTGCATAAAACTCTCTAAGAATCCAGTATTTCATGACCAGTCAAAGAATATTGAGATCAGGTACCACTTCATTCATGACTGGGTTCAGAGAGGGGCAGTTCAGTTGCAGTACATTTCGACAGATGATTAGGTTGCAGATATTCTCACCAAGGCCCTGCCACGGGGCAAGCAGAACACCTTCCTCAGTAAGAGGGAGTGTTGAGATTTGTACCTTGGGAGGTGTTTCCCATGTTCTTTTAGCCTCCTTAGCACATGTGGGAAGGTTTAGTCACTTTGTACCTAGTACTTTTGTCTATTTCCACTTTGATTTTGGATAAAGTGCATTTTGGTCACTTTTGGCAAAAGTGAACATTAAATCACTTTTTAGTGATTTTGAGGAGACATGAGTAGACTTAGGGAACTTAACCCAAAAGTGAGTTTTGAGTTGGATTTATTTGGAGTGATCTCATCCATTGATTTGGATTGATCTCATCCATCTAATCTTAGGTTACCCTATTCTTGCCTAAAGAGGGGCAAAGGAGACAAAGGAGGGCGCATTGTTCATAGCGGTTTTTGCTCATGAGAGGAGGAGTACTCTAGCTATGGATGTGAGATCAGATGCATGAGGATTGTAGGAGGAGGTCGCTAGCATTGCTTGAGAGAATCTTGGAGCAGCTTGTTTCTATGTTTTATTGGAGAGATTCTTCAGTTGAGGAGGACGCATGGCTTTGACAGGCTATTTTCTTCCTGGAGGGATTTCTAGCCATCAGATTTCAGTGATATCAATTGCAGAGTGAGGACAGTAGCAGGAGCTTCATTCCTGTGGAGGGGTTTTCCATTCTGGCATCACAGTGATTTTCTGGAGCAGATCTGGCCATTTACATGTGGGGCGCACCATCCTGGAGTGTTCCTGGCAGTTTGAGCTTGTATATCTTCTCTTATGGAGTTGCTATTGTATCAGGTTCCATATTGTATTGTGTTTACTATAACCCATATTTTATTTACCTCATTATATACATCTAGATCTAAACTGGTTTTCCCCAGGGGGGTTTTGTTCAGGGTCATGTTGACCAAAAATACCTGTGTTTACAAATGCATGTTAGTAGCTCTTAGATCTATCCATATTTCAGCAGAAAATATGTATTAGGTGTGTTGTTGTTATTTGGTATGCATGTACTAATTTCTTATGCCTAAAACTACTTGCTAGAGCACCCAAATTGAGACTACAACCATAACAATCAGCAAAAACTAAACATGATTGTTGGTTGTTATAAAATAGCAGAAAACTTAGAGTCTTAACTTGGTCAAAGACAGACCAAGAAGACAGTTGATAGGACCTGGAAAATTCACACAATTTTGGTGAAGAAAATTGCCCCATGTAGCTCGTCCATCAACTCATCTATGCACAAAATGGGGTATCTATTCTTGATCATTTTCTTATTAAGGGATTTATATTCTATGCACTTCCTCAATGTCGCATCTTTCTTCAGCACTAGTATGTACGAAGAAGAAAAAAGACTCATGCAAGGACTGATGTGCCCCATCTCAAGGAATTCCTTGATTTCTTTCTAGATCTTGTCCTTGAATCTCTTGGGGTGTCTATAGGGAATGATGATCACAGGTGTAGCCCCTACCTCCAACTCAAAAGTATTCTTGATTCCCCTATGAGGTGACCTCCCTAGTGATATCAGCCCAAACACTGGCTCATACTGACTCAAAATCTTTCTTATATGTAGATGGTAATGCTATATACCCTTTGAATCCTTTTGGGTTGTGATCAGACACTCTTCTACAGATGTTATGTCATCGTGGTGGAAAATCCTCTCCATCCTCTTTGGTAATACTACCCTGGGTGCTCCTATAGACATACCTCTCAATTCTACTATGGACCATGTTATCTCTAAAACTCATGGTCAACATATGATAGTTGAACCCAATCTCTCCCAATGAGTACAACCATTATACCCCCAACATTACATCTGTATCTAATAAGTCAACTACGTAAAAGGTATCCACCAGGTTGTAGTTTCCTAGCTTGAACTCTAGGTTTGGAGCCATATCCAAGCATGTCATGGTATATCCATCTTCCATGTCCACGGTAAACTCATCAATATCCTCAGTGTGTAACCCTGTTCGAGCTACTAAGCACGCATCGATGAAATTGTGGGTGGCCCCACCATCTACTAAAGTTGTTATGCAGTGCCCTTGTATAAGGCCCTTGAGCCTGAGAGTGTTGTACCTGGGTACTCCAGAAAGGGTTGCTATGGTCCTTCATTTCACCTCTCTATGAGTTTGTGTCTCCTCCTTTGGATGTGCCTCTGCTTGTGTCTAATGTTTCTTTGAATATCTCTCTAGCTCATGTATGGCTCATCCACTGAGTCATTGTCTTCCTATGCCCTGATATTCTCATCCTCCTCCTCACTGCTTGATTCCACCTCAATGTAGTGGATATGTCCCTTTCCCATGCATCGATTCCTTGGGACCCAAGGGTGTCTGCAAGAGAAGGAAAACTTCCTCCTCATCAAATCATGTTTGGTGTCATCATCCAACTTGGACTTACCCTTCCAATCCCTCTAAGGATTCTTTTGATCCTTGTCTCTCTATGGAACAAAGGATTTGGTAAAGGTTTTGGGTTTCAACACTGAGTACCCCATCTCTCTATTGTGTACAATGGCCTTCTGTAGGGTATGATTCTTGAAATCATTAACAAATCCCCTCAATCGCTCTCTCAATGCCTCAATGAACATCACTAATATGTGCTCTGAAATATCTAATACGACCACTGCCTTCTGTTGGAACTCTATGATTAAAGCCTAGACTGACCCTGTCTATCTCAATTGTGTCAAATCCCTGAAATGGAGTTATGGATACCTCCTGTCAAACATTTCAATCAACCTCTCAATGAACTCCAAATATGAATTAATGCGGTCATGACCCAAGGTCACTAGCCCATGATACCACCACTCGTGGGCCTCCCCATCCAGGTTCAAGGTGGTGAAGCTAATAACTTATGACTCTTTCATTGGGTTGAGGTTGAAATATGTGTCAAGATTATATACATGTTCGTGAGCTGAGCATCAACATGACCTGTTGAAAGTAGGAATATTCAACTTTCCCACTTCCTTAATGAAGTCCATGTTTTGAGTTTGTGCATTGCCTCTATATGCCTCCCTAAGATTGTTCTAATACCTGATCAAAAAATAATGTAGAAAACTCATGATTGCATGGAACTATGGTCCCAATGCCAAATAATCTCTTTAGTACTCCCCAAATTGGTACTGTGGCACTACCTACCCTATCCTGGTTGTCCTCCTTCCTTCAGTGGTTTTCCCGGCAGCTATCCCCCCTCGAACTGTGGATATAGAGGTCAAAGAATCCTCCCATATGATGTATATGCACAGATAGGTGAAGGATGTACACTTTCTCCACCACAACACCCATTATATGCACTTGCACCACCTTCTTGATGTCCTCCTAAACCAATCGCTCCTCCTGTCACATTGGCACCCATAGTGCTCATACTATGTTGAATCATTTGTGTGTTGATGGCCATTTTTGCTATTGCATTCATCATATGTCATTTTTCTCTAGCTAGGATTCAATATGGACTACATATTGTCATAATGTGTCTTAGGGCCTTTCCCCTTTCCCTATGGTGTCTCACGCATGTCACCCATATTCCTCTCTATGTTTTCCTTTGTGTCAGAACTGATGTGATCCATGTCCTCTATATTTGGCTCCTTATCTGATTGAGTGTGGACAAGAGTGTAGTCCCTTTTTTCAATGTCTCGTCTGTCTCTACTATGTCCCCTATGGTACTGAATGTACTCGTCCCCAATATGACCTTATCCCTCTAGGTATTTTTTACTTGTTGCCAAAATCAAGGGGTCATGAGAAATCACTTCTTCATAGGATGGAAAGAAGAAGACTCTTATACCATTGAAGTATCCCTGATCCAATGGATTTGGATGGACTCTACTGAAACTAATATATTGTCTCTCAGATATGATACTCTAGGGGTTTCTCGATGCATTTTAGTTACTTTTTTTAACATGCATGGTGATTTTTCATGTGTGTGTCATATAATAAGTTGTTTGAGAAGAATATATGTTGCATGCTAATTAAAAGAAAGAAACAAAACTCAATAGAATGTATTATTGAAAATAGTAGGAAATACAATGTGCATGTAGGAAATATAGGAACTACTCATCATCTATATCTCATAAGATGGAATACAATGAAAAAAACCAAGAAATACCCATATATATAGAAGCTTGGGAAGAATCAACAACATGCATGTACAAATCTATTGCATGAAATCTTGTATACTCACAACAATTGATACAAATGTATAGAAATTTTTCCCTACTCGCTATACTCATATGATCTATCTAGAAACTATCCCAAATTATGCTCCCTGGCCTCATAGCTCTTACCGATGACTTTTATACTAAAGATCAACCCTATGTTGATCTAACTGAACCCCAAATGGGATCCCCTGGGGTTTGTGCCCCTCTTCTAGACAATATATTCTCCCCAATGATTCCACCATCGAAATATGGTGATGTACGGCTCAAACTGAGCACCCTGGTATTCTTTGTACTGGGTTGGGAGGGTTTTCCAGATCTGAACCGGTGAGCTCTTTGTAACCCTCAATGTGCCTCCCCAAGTGTTGCACACTTCTTGGTTGTCTGATGCACACTAGAGATTGATCCGTCAGAATGTGATGAATGATATCTCAAAATAAGAAACCCGTATCACTCTCAACTGGGTTGGAAGAAAATGATGAGATCTTCCCTAGTCTGTTCTAGCTACAGAAAAATGTATCTAACACTTGCGCCCTCACTAGATGCAATGCGCAATATCTGAACTGGGTATATAGAATACAGATCTGGCACAGTGAAATACCTAGATTGTATCTCTGATAGGCCAATGTGTGTATTCCAACATCGAGATCAATTTGGGTGGTGGTTTCCTCTAAAAATCCACAAAACAACTAAGAGGTTGACTTCCTCCTCTGGAACATGTTCTCAAATAAAAATCATAACATAATGAGGAATTAGGTTGAATTCCTCTTCTTATACCTCTTGATCTAATTTTCCATTGATATCACTTAAGATAGGATACTTTCCTCCTAAGTTGAATGTGAATAATTATTTAAGTCCCCACTTAACACCTTTTTCTTCTATTTCTTCGTTGACTTTGGCTTAAGTGATTTTTCCTATGCTTTTTGTCTTAATTCATTGTTTATCCACTTGTTCACCCTTATTTCTCCCTTTATCCCATGTTTGTACCTGACTATAATCTACAGGAACAAATTGACTACTAAGTCACTCCCTGTGGCTATTCTTTGGAACAAGACATCACACAAAGGGAATGCTATAAATTCACAGTTCATTCAAGAAGAGTCATCGTCAAGTACTTTGATCTGGAGTGGAGTTAACTGGCAGAACCTAGGTAGTTCCATCATTCTTTTTCCATCATACCTTTTGTATAATTGTACAATATTTCAAAAGGTTCCTATAAGAACGATAATGCCCACATCAGAAGAGCATTTTTTCTCTAACCCAGTGCCAATCCTCCAAATCGTCCCTAGATTGTTAGGTGCAAGAAAGTCCCATCTAAGAAAGGAATGGGAGAGGGACTTTATTTCCTCATATCCTTCCATATCACTTTCCTAAATAAGTATAATAGATGGTTTATGGGTCTCCATCAGCTCCTTGATGGCCAATTTTCGAGAGGTATTGGCTAGACCTCTACAATTGAGAGAGACAAGTTTCATGGGTAAGAAGTCCTCGAGGTAAGGGCCCAAAATAATGATTGTTTCTTCCTTGAATGGATTTTTTAATTTGGCATCTTTTGGGCCTTGGAAAGGAAGGATTTCTATCCCAACTAAGAAGGCTTATAATATTTTTCTTCAAAGACATTGATTCCTCCTATTCTCGATGGGGGAGGCACCTATGTTTTTTCTTTTGATCTGGGATTTTACTTTTGGGGGGATGATGTAGTCTGAGGCTATGTGGGGGGGTGAGGTGGGGGAAAGAGATGTCTGGGAGGGGGATTAAGGGGTGGTTATAGAGGAGTAGCTGGTAGATGGATTTTTTGTTGATATGGAGGGTAGAGGTTTCATAGGGGGAGCTTAAGGGAGAGAGAGAATAGACAGGAATGAAAGGAAGTCTGATATAGATTGAGGGATTGTGACATAATGGAATCAACAAATAAGTAGGTGTTCAAGTACTTTGATCCAAGGAATAAGTGGTCGGGATAACATGAGTAGATGGATCCTCCTTTTTTCCCCATACTATTTTCTTGATTAGCCTACTACCATATTTCACAAGGTTCCCATAAGAGTGGAATTTCCCTCATCAAAATGGGATTAGTTCATCATGGAGGCTAAAATTGTATGTAGGTGGTGTTATAAACCTAAATCAGAATGGAGCCTCGTAAACCAACAACATTTTTAAGACCCACAATGACCCTTTCCATATAATTATAATAACCTTTTAGAGGATTGACTAAAATAAATTTACAAGAATATATTTCGTAGTTACACATAAAATATTAACATGGTAGAGGTTTAATAGGGGAAGCTTAAGGGGGAGAGAGAGTAGGAATTTTACATTTTCTAATTACACAATTACAATTACTTAATCCAATAGAAACTGTAGTAGGATATTTGAAAGATAGACAATAATAGATAAAATAGAACACAAATATTATCTTGGGAAACCCTCGTGGGGGAGAAAACCCAGCAACCAAAATCCTCCCTTCAACTAGTACGATGATGTGCTAGAGCTCTCTAAGAAAGACCAAGACCAAAATACCAAAAGAACCATTCTCCAAGACTTGTGCACTAGACCTTCTTATGTGCTCCAAGATGCATAATAGAAGTGTGTGAGTGTGTGTCCAAATGAGAGGAACCTATCCTTTATTTATACACAATAGTGTCTCTTGAAGAGACATCACTCTTGACCTAACTAACCCATAATAAGTAAAATACCAATAATATAATAATTTATGTTAAGAAGACAATATAATTATAATAACCTTTTAAAGGTTTGACTAAAACAAATATATAGGAATATCTTCTATAGTTACACCAAAAATATTAGCACTCCCTCTTAACTAGGAAAGTATTCTTTCCAGACACATACTGCAAGTATGATACCACAAGAGCTCACATCCATTGACTGTTGAACATATGAATCTATACATCCTTGAATATCCATAGTGCAACATGACTTCACCCCATGAAACCAAGGTTTGTGTGTAGCTATCAATAGCTACAACATGTCCCCAGTGCATCCACTCCCTATGATGCATAAGTACTTGATCATGTGCACTCTTGTCTAAGTGCTAGGCCTTTTTCATGTTGGATGAGACATACCAGACTCAATGCCAACCCTTTTTCATGCTAGATGTTATTTTTCCTTACCCAGTGCCAACCCTTTTTCATGTTGGATGAGTTCCACCTGTCACTCCCTTTGAAGAGGGACCACACTAAGCTTTTCCCTGAAGTACTCAAACTTCTTCCTCAAAAATGGCATGGTGAACACATTTGAAACTTGATCCTAGGTCATGAACTGGAGCCTCACTTCCCCCCTCTGTACCATATCCTTGATATGGTGGCATATGATCTCAATATTCTCCGACCTGTCATGGAACACCATGTTCTATGACAAATTCATGCAATTCTGGTTGTCACAACAAATGGAGGTCACCTCCAATTCGAGACCAAATAACCCAGGAAGTATCATCTGAACCCATACTACTTCTCTCGTCACTGCACATGCTACCACATACTCAACTTCAACCATATTGAGAGCCACACATGAATTCTTTCTGTTGCTCCACGAGACCATACTGGAGCCAAGACTAAAACAATATCCGGAAGTTCTCTTCTAGTTAGGAATACTGTCGACCCAATATGAATTTGAGTATCCATACAATCTAAACTCATGGTCAGATCTATACTAGATACCATGATCTAGATTACCCTTAAGGTACCTCAACACATGTTTTGTTGCAACAAAATGAGAATTTTTGGGTTGCTCCAAAAGTTGACTCAAGGTGTTCACAGCTAAACATATATATGGTCTTGTGTTCATCAAATACATCAATGAGCCCACTATCTTCCTATATAAGGTAGAATCCAAAATCTATGAATTTGTATCCCAAAACAACTTAATATTTGACACCATCGGGGTAGCCATGGCCTTACAATCCAACATGTCAAACCTCATGAATATTTCCACCACATACTTTCCTCGATTTAGGAAAATCCCATTTGATCTCTGCCAAAATTATAGTCCCAAGGAGTAGTGCATCATTCCTAAATCTTTCATCTCGAATTATGCAACCAATTTTCTCTTACATTTAGTGATGATATTTTCCGCACCTATTAGAAATATGCCATCTACATACAACAGTAGAATCACTAGTTCACCATCCTCAAACTTAAATTAAAGGTTTGGATCTTCATTTCTCTTGGTAAAACCCAAACTCATTAGAAAATTGTCAATCCTACCATACCACGCTCTAGGTGCCTGCTTCAATCCATATAAAGCCTTCTTTAATATGCACACATGAGTCTCCCTATCATTTGTCTTGAATCCAAGTGGTTTCTCTACATAAACTTCCCTTTTTATTTCACCATTCAAGAAGGATGTCTTTACATCCATCTCATGCACCTTCCATTTCATCATTATAGTGGCCAATGAAAGTATAGTCATGATTGAGGTATATCTTGCTACGAGAGAATTTTTTTTATTCAATCCCTTCCTTCTGAGAGAAACCTTAGGCCACAAATATTGCCTTATATTTTTCAATACTTCCATCAACTGGATGTTTTGTCTTGTAGATCAATTTTGAACTCACCACATATTTTTAATTTGGTCTAGGACCACATCCCAGACATCATTCTGCATAATGGACTGGTATTCCTCTACCACAAAATCTTTCCATACTTGATTTTATGCAACCACTTCATAACTAGAATTTTCTGCATTTCCATTATGTCACACAAGCATGCCACATAGCTAGAATACGACTTTGGCTTCTTACTTTCCTTGAAATATTTCTTTGGGGCACCGATTATTTATGAATCTATGATAATCTATTGTTCTCAAGATGGTATTCTCTTGAGAGAAGGTATATTGACTGGTTTCTGAGGTTCTACCATGTCATGATCCTTTGGTTCAACTACCTCTGGAACTTTAGGAACCTCATTCTCTTCTTCATGTGCCTCTTCTGCACAGATCTATTTGGATTTACTAAAGGCTTCATTATCATAGAAGTTTACATCTTTTATGATCTCCACTTTTCGATGATTAGGAATGTATATCCTATACTCCTTGAATGTATTGATGTAACCAACAAATATGTCCTTCCATCGGGAAGGGTCCAAATTTTTCGTCTTTTCCTTGGGGATGTGAACAAATACAAAGAAGTCAAATATTATGAAACGGCTGATTTCTGGCTTCTCTCCTAAAAACATTTCCTTGGGTGTCTTTTTTTCAAGAACTGTCTGGGGAATTTTATTCTTCACGTACACTACCTTCTTCACAACTTTTGTCCACAGATGCATAAGAATATCTTGATCATGGATCATGGCCTTTAATGCTTCCATGATTGTCTATTTCTTTCTTTCATCTATTCCATTTTGTTGAGGGTTATAGGGAGTAGAAATCTCCCTCTTAATCCCAATTTCCTTGAAATACTCCTTGAATTCTTCTGAGGTCAATTCACCTACATTGTCTGATTGCAAGGTCTTTATCATTCGCTTTGTCAAGTTTTATACCAAAGCCTTGAACTCTTTGAAGTATTACATGAGTAATCATCAATGAAAGATACATAATATACATACCCACTTAGTGAAGTTGTTGACATTGGTCCACATATGTCTGGATGCATGATGTACAAAAATCCTTTGGCTCTACTATCACTATTGGGAAAGGAGTGCTTCACATTTTTTCCTTGTGCACATCCTTTGCACACATCATCTGGTTCTTCTTAGATTTATGGAACAAATGTCACCATTTTTCTCACAATCAGAAGATATTTGTAGTGTAGGCGAGAAAATAACCTATGCCATAGTTCAGTGGGATTCACAATATCATGAACCATTGCGGAGTTTGAATGTCCTTTTAATTTGTAGAGTCCCCCTTATTCAACTCCAATCACTATTGCATCATCAAGGGTCCTCCCTCTAGGCCACATAAGAACTTGACCATCAATAAATGCTACTCTAAATCCTTTCTTTTCCATTGTTGAAATTGAGAGAAGATTTTTTTTATACCTAGAACATAGAGAACTTCTTTCATCTTCATTGGTTTTCCTGAGTTTAAATCAACACCTTTGATTGGATATTGGTATTCGTCGCCTAATTTTACCTTGTGAGGTGAATCTTTATGAATTTTAGATAAGGAGTCTTCATATCTTGTCATGTGCTTGGAAGCACCAATGTCTATAAACCAAGTGTCACTTCAATGAGTAACAATACTTGTGAGGGATGAGATAAGAACATAATCCTCATGACTTGATTCATGTTTCTTTGCAACCTTCTTTGGAGGCTCATCATCTTCATCTATGTGAGATTGATGCCTCTTACTTCCTTTCTTATTCTTAATTTCCATAATGAGGGGGAAATCCCTAACAAAGTGTCCCAATTCATGATAAAAGTAATATCTGATCTTTGAGTTGTCTCTTTGACCCATCTTAAACTTCTTAAGTAAAGAATGCTCCTACTTGTTCTTTCCTTTCCTAGTGTGGGAAACTAGGGCTTGATCTTCATCTGACATCTTTTCTTCTCTTGCAGTTGTCCTAGCTTATTCCTGATTACAATCTTCCCAAAGCCTACTGAACTTTGGAATCTTATTTCTTGAACAAATTCCTTGTATGAATTCCTCCCTGACCTTTGGAGACCATCCAAGGTAGTCACCCCCATCTCTTCTCCTTCTATTGAGTCGCTAATGGAATCTATATGCTCCTTCGTTTGATTCACTCTTGATAAGTACGAGTGAATGGTTTCTGAGTTCTTCATTTTCACATTCTTCAACTGAGATCTCAGAGTCATTTTTTGATTTATGTTGCTTCCCTCAAACATACGAGTTAAGGTGTCCATCATTTTCTCTGGAGAAGATAATGATGATAAATGATGGATAAGGTGGTCCTTAATGGAGTGTGCAATAATTCTTTTTCCTCTCACTATGTCCTTCTTATATTTTTCCTTAGCTTCATCTCCTTGAGGTTCTTGAACCTCTTCTATAATGAACTTATCCAGTTCATGTTCTTCAAGGAGGGTTACTCTGTACTTTCAGGCCTTGAAGTTATCAACTCCATCTAGTTTCTCATAGATATTTGTTCAGGTAGTCATCCTACCTTTTGATGGTATTGGTTTGTGCGGAAACTGTCTCTGGACTGAAAATGGCTCCCTTTTAGGTTTATAGATCTGCAACTAGCTTCTATTCAGGCCTACTGTGATACAATGTTGGAATTTTAAATTTTCTAGTTACACAATTACAATTACTTAATCCAATAGAAACTGTAGTAGGATCACTGAAATATAGACAAACACAGATACAATAGAACACAAATATTGTCTTGTGAAACCCTCGTGGGGGAGAAAAACGAGCAACCAAAATCCTCAATATAGATTCCTTCAACCAATACAATGAAGCACAATATCTCTCCAAGAAAGACCAAGACCAAAACACCAAAGAAATAGTGGCTCCCTTTTAGGCTTCTAGATCTACAACTAACTTCTATTTAGGCCTGCACTGATACGATGTTAGAATTTTTAATTTTCTATTTACACAATTACAATTACTTAATCCAATAGAAATTGTAGCAGGATCACTGAAATATAGACAATCACAGATACAATAGAGCACACATTATCCTAGGAAACCCTTGTGGGGGAGAAAACCCAGCAACCAAAATCCTCAATATAGATTCCTTCTACTAGTACAATGATGTGTTATAGCTCTCCAAGAAAGACCAAGACCAAAATTCCAAAAGAACCAATCTACAAGACTTGTACTCTACACCTTCTTATATGCTCCAAGATGCACAAGAGAAGTGTGTGAGTGTGTGTCCAAATGAGAGGAACCTATCCTCTATGTATACACAACAGTGTCCCTTGAAGAGACATGACTCTTGACCTAACTAACCCATAATAAGTAAAATACCAATAATATAATAATTTATGTTGAGTTGACTTCTACAATATAATTATAATAACCTTTTAAAGGTTTGACTAAAACAAATATACAAGAATATCTTCCATAGTTACACCAAAAATATTAATTGGGTAGAGGTTTCATAGGGGAAGCTTAAGGGAGAGAGAGACTAGACATGCATGAAAGGAAGTCTGATATAGAGTGAGGGATTAGAACATAACAAAATCAACGAAGGACAAGGTGTTCAAGTACTAACATGAGTGGTTGGGATAACATGAGTAGTTGGATCCTACTTTTTTCACCAAACCTTTTTCTTGATTGACCTACTACAATATTTCACAAGGTTCCCATAAGAGTGACATTTCCCTCATAAAAAAGGGATTCCTTCATTATGGAGGCTAAAATTGTATGTACATGGTGTTGTAAACCTAAATCACAATGGATTCTGGTAAACCATGAACAACTTTAAGACCCACAAGGACCCTGGCCATACTAATACTAATATACATGTAGGTTTCATAGGATGTGTCTTCTTCATAGAAGAAGACAAGAAAATTATTGATTTCTTTTAATACTTCTATTTACCAAAGAATGGGGTAACCCTAGTAAACAAACCCATATCATCTTTTGTTTAATTTTTAGAAATTAAATTGTCTTTCCATTTTGTATATTTCATAGCTTTAATTTAATTATATATTTATTTAACATAATTTATATGAATCTTAGTGACACTTTCATTAAAACATTCAAAATTACTT
>ML804848.1:0-33889 GCA_009831015.1 Picea engelmannii | reverse complement strand
GTCCGAAATGTGTTTTAAAGATCACGCACAGATATGCAGTTGAGAAGGAAGCACGCAAATCAATGACTCATGGTGTTTGTCAGAGCCCCTTGGCTGATCTACCTTTAATGGTCAGGGGGGGTTTCAGAACAAAATTTTCCTCTGGAGGTACCCCCATCTATACGTGGAATGAATCCATTGGTTTTGAATCCCACCACCTATTACTGTCTGACATACCTTGTCACCTCAGGACTTCATTATCCACCTTTTTCTTAAGAGTCACATCCCATAACTTTGTCAGTCTTTCTCCCTCGTTCACCCATGGCAAGCCCCTTCGTCATGGTCTTTTCCCCCAATCAATACCCGCCATGTCACTCAACTATATGCTTCAGTCATTGTCACTTGCCATCTCACACTCTAAATGACCAGTTGGCCATTTATTAGAGGATAACTTATCCGTTAACCAACTGACCTGTCTCCTGTGCCCAACGGATATTCGTTTACTCAAAAATACCCTCACCCTTCATTCCCTCACCATTTACCTAGTCATCGCACCAGAGAATTTTCTGCGTTTTCCTCTCCATTACAGTCAGTTGCCCACATTTACAGTCATCCCTGCTAACCTTTGTTTTATTTGCAGGTATTGTTACAATGATGGCGCCAAAGTCAAAGAGAACAGAAGGTGAAGAGAATCCTTTTCTCCCACCTCCTGTCGACCTCGATAAGATTCCTCTGGCCAACAAAGACTACTTAATCGTAGACACAAGATGTGATTTTGACTTCATAGACCTATAGTCATGGCTTAAATAAGTCTTCCTAGACCAAAGTGATGAAATTGGGCTCTGGGAGTCCAACCTACCCTTGTATCTTTTCCCCCCAGATTCACCACTTCCCATAATTTTCCCTCAAGTACCAAGCCCATTATATCCTCGAACAAAGATCCATTATGTCCTTGTCTGGGGAAATTCTTTTTCTCATCACACTAGAAACCATCAACCAAATGATGCAGATATCCCGAGCCGAATCTACCTCACCTTTTAACCTCGAAATCAACACAGAGCTCTACCAGAAGCTGTCGTCTCCTCAAATAGCTCAATTTTTTGAGCTTTTTCTTCCACAATCCGCTCAGCTCCCCACCCCCTTATCCTTCCTCCCTGTTCTTAATAAAAGGAAACCAGGTCATCACGTCACTATGTGCCTTGCTTGGATATTTTTCAGATCAATGGGTAGATGAACCAATTTTGGGATTTCTGTCCATTTTCTCCATCGATGAGAAACCCAATACACAGTTTGACTTCAGCACGTT
Source organism: Picea engelmannii (assembly GCA_009831015.1). Classification (NCBI taxonomy): domain Eukaryota; kingdom Viridiplantae; phylum Streptophyta; class Pinopsida; order Pinales; family Pinaceae; genus Picea; species Picea engelmannii. The sequence continues at coordinate 32,604 of ML804848.1, read as the reverse complement.
CCTGGCAGACAACATTCACAAATAATTCATAAATTTCGCCACAAAAGCCATGTTCCGGTATTTTTCAATACTAGCATACCTGTTCATTTTCTTCTAAGTGGACAAGTTTTCTTTTTCTATGCAGAAGATGGATGAAGATGGTAGACCACAGGCAGTAACATCATGGACTTCTTTGCTCATACATAACTCCACATAATTTAGTTTCAAGCAGTTCATTGAGCAGTTCTACCACCTAGTGGTGATTATGCTCAGCGACAGACCCGAACCTAGAATTAATGATGAAATTAAGAGGATTCTACATCTCTCAGACCTTACAAATACTAGTGATTGGTACTGGTACCAAAATCATACTGATATCAGAGTCTATGGGTGTGATTTGGCCCCATATAAATTGCCCAGGTACTTACCTGTTAGAATTTTTTCCCTGGAATACATAAGGTAGATGATAAAATCAGACGACATACATTTTGTGTCTTTGAAGAAGAAGCAACAACTCATAATCAAGGGGAAGATTGGGTATTTCATCTGCAACAATCGAGGCGATGGGGAGGAAGTAGACAGACTGCTAAAGGAAATGAAGTTTTTTGTTAGTTTCACGTGGCACTATGATCCGTGTGGCATAATTTCCGAGATGAGGATAAAAAATAAGAATATCTCGTATGTTCACATATCTAGGCCTGAGGTAGAAAATTTTTCCAACCAGATAGAATGGGAGCCAAATACTCTAGTTGAGACAGAACAACAGGACCTCTTGGTCACTGTCTCATAGACGACCACACCACAGGCCCCCAAGGAGAAAATACCTAGGCAGGATGTGTCACCTCCTGTCACTGAAGTATCATCTGAACAATTTCGACTACATACTAAGAGGCCAAAAGCTAGTCCGACACCTGACACGACTGGAAAAAGGGAAATTTCATCCACTACAATGACGGAGGTGGATCGGTCACTCCTTAGTACAAGAAGCAAGTAGATCATAACCTCAGTATTTCCAAAGAAGCCTACAGATACTCCACCAGTCAACCAGCCAGGCAAAACAGGATCGAAGCTGAGTATCTTTGAGAAATATGATTTGATCAAGAAAATGAATCAGACACTGACTAGAAGCACATATGTTTAGTTCTGGAAGCAAACATTGACTGCACAACATAGATTTCTATCGGCATTCAACACTGAGAAGGGTAGAATGCACATGGTATTTCTCCAAGCACAGGTGCCAGACCCAAAGGTAATTACCTATTACAAAGGGGAAACTTTCAAATTCTAGACTAAGGATGTGCATCCAGCTGATCAAATGGATCTACATAGGAAAACTAGAGAAATGGTTTTCTCCACATTGGCACATGCTTCCATTGTTGCCTCCAAGTTACAAGTATCCCTGAATAATGTCCAGACGCAGTTGAAGTTGGAAAAAATATCATCCTTTTCCAAGGATAACAGGATTAAGATGTTGGAGGAACTAGTCCTCAAGATCGGATATGATCCCTCGAATGTGAAAGAAGTCGAGGAGATGATCAAGAAGAAAAATGATGACATAGCATCTCTGAGGAAACAATTGAAGCTGGCACCAACAATAGACTCACAGGCAAAGGAAATGGTAGAGATAGAAGGAGAAAAGGATGAGATGCTTAAGTTGATCATGGAGCAGAATGCACAATTGAAGGAAATGGAAGCTGAAATGGAGAAACTAGTGAAAGAGAAAGAGAAGTCAAAACCCATGGAATTCATTCCATTGAGTGCAGTTCCACTCTCAGGAGTGAGCACAACGTCCCTAGCATAAGTTCCATCGGCAAATCCACTGACGTCTCTGGAAAAGACTGTTGAACTGGCTAAATCTATGGAAGAGATGAATCTGCAAGAAACAGAGATTAGCAGGCTCAGAAAGGAGACCGAGAACCTCCAGGAACCCAAATCTTCTTACCAAACCAGCTACTCCAAGGAAAAGAAATTTTCATACCAGCTCAAACAAGAGTTACAACAGCTTCGGAAGCAAACAGTGGCAGTCAAAACACTAGTCGAAGTCAAAGAAAGTGTCTAGACAGACATCACCAAGTCCATGAATGAAATATGGCCAATGATACAAATTATGTTTGAGCAAAATGAATTGGTACAAAGAAGTAAACAAGCCATTGAGAATATTAGAGCAGGACTAGGAGATATGCCCATAGAGGCTACTAAAATCATCAAATTCCTGAATTCTAAAACCAGAGAAGAGCTAGAGGAGTTGAGGATTGAAGATAGGAAAGAGACCATCCTCGAGGTCAAGAGGGTTCTGACCAAGAGAGGACTGATGCTATAGCTAGAGGAGATGGTCCAAACCATGGACATAGGGGTACAAATATTTTTCAGCGAGATCGAAGCTCTACAGAAGAAAGGTCTTCCTGGTATGAGAGTTATAAACGACAAATTGATGACACTCCCCGATTATAAAAAGAGACTAGCCACTGTGGCTAAGGATAGCTCGAAATTCTTAGGTATACAAGGTAGTATCACTGGTAAGGCATTCTTGGATGCTTTACAATTTGACATCAACATACAACATGAGATCTGGTACATCTTCATCACCAAGCCAACTTTTTCCAAATACACGAAGATGGATGAAGTATACCGTAGATTGCTTAAAGTCAACATTCCCTGTCACCTTAGATGGGAAGATCTTTGCAATCTAATCGAATAGTTGATGAGATGTCTAGCCCAGTCAATTGTCTAGTCAGAAGAGGTCATGTAGAGGCCTCACCAACGGTTCACCCAGAAAACAACATGAAGTTTTGACACATCATCAAACAGTTTCCTAGATTTTTGTAGTTTGTTAAGTTAGTTAGCTAAATTTAGATTTGCCACGTCTAGATCTTCAATGACAGGACTGTTTGTAATTTTTGGTTATAAATACTTCACACTTTGAAGTATTGAGGGTTGATCTTTACGCCCTGTGAGCTACTAGATTGTAATATTTTTCAATAGATCTTCCATTAATACAAAGAGGCGTTTCCATAGGATTCTTGCGTGTACTCATTGGTGATGTTTTCCTTTCTAAGTTAAATGTTATTCTCGCTTAGTTATTGCACCATTTTCTAAATCTAATCTTTGAAAGTAACGAACGTTGCAGGATTTATCTTTGTATACCCTGTTTCTGACCTTAAAATATTTTAGTGTTTCATCTTCTGATTTTACGATAAAGAAATTCTTAACTTCTTCTTTGTTTTAATTGACATTCCCTCCTTTTCTTCTATTCCTTGTCTTTGCTACTAAAAGAATCCAACGATTGCCTTATCTCGCCCTGTGAAAGGTTTCTTCGTTTTCTGGTTTAGATTTTATTTCATAATACAGACCCCATAGCCCAATGGATGTGTAAATCTCTCTCAGCTAACTCAACAAAAACGACAACAAACAAACAAACATATTTTATTTACCTAGCCTAATATTTTAAATTTGAAATACATCTAAATCATACAAAGAGATCCCTCTCTGAAGCTGGTAGGGATAGATCCCAACTTCGAAGTGGTTTTATAAAGTTACCTCTCGTAGATTTCTTCTTTTCTGACAACCTCTAAGAAATTTACAGAGCGTTAACACTTTGTAACTGAATCCACTTGATTCTTTTCCTTTGAAGAACCCAATCATACCTTTGGTCCTCCATATTTCTCTGTACAAACTCTCTCATTACTTCCAGATGCACTTTTATTTTAACCAAATCCTTATCAATATTTTACTAATTTGATCTTCTATGGCCCTTCTATGAACCTTCACTATGATTATAAACAACCACAATATTCTTTCCCTCATGAACTCCTCTTTGTTCATCATGGACTACGACCAATCCATCACTACAAGCTGACTCCATCAACTTGTCTATAGATACCACACCAAGTCTTCCCATGCTTGGCCTTCTACTGACATATATGTTGGTTTCTCTTTTTTGATTGTGACTCCTCCTTGAAACTCTAATATAACCATCAATGGTCATCTCTTCTTTCCCCCGTGGAATCCTCCTGTTCCACCTTATGGGCTGCAAACAACCTCTTCTACTTTTGAAACAAGCACAACACTTGTTTCTAGTCCCAAGTCATCTCTTGGTGACTTTGCTTCTTCTTGGCTCTTCACATAGAACCTTCCCTTGAGCATTCATGCTCTTTAGCTTTCAAACATGATAGGTTTCTACCTTACAACTACTCACTTTCCTTGGAGAACTACAATTAGTCTCCCTTCCCTAGCAATGCACTCTGTTGTCTTGTCTCATGTACAATATTATTTTATTCTAGTTTATCCAAAAAGGGTTTCTTCTTACCCTCTGCACTTAATATCCCTTCCAACCTTTAGTTATACAGATTCACTACCTTCCACTAATATTTTCTTTCTTTCACCTACATACAGTTAATCTCTTCACACAAAATCTAATGAATCTCAAAACCTTTTACCTCTTACCAGTGTATGCTTCAACCGTATTAGTGTTGTAATTTCTTTCTATTGTTCTTCAAGCCAAGAACACTTCTTTGCAAGTTATTCTTCAACAAAACCTATTCTACTTATCTTCCCAAGGTAGAATATCTTCCATGCACTCTAAAAGCTATGCACTTTCATATACTAATCCTACAATCAACCTTTTTTTTCCATAAACAATTTCAAAACTTTCAAAACATATTACCTCAAATCATTCCTCCAATATTGCAATGATGGAATTACTGAACCTTTCTTTCCAAGGATTCTTGGTGCAGTAAGCAAGTTTCTTTACCTTGTTATTTCACCTCACCAAAACTCCTTAGACTTCTTCCAACAATCACCTTCTTCTTTTTTCTTCTTAGAGAACCTTTTCCTTCTCTGATACCAAAATTGATGATCAAGTTTTCCTCTTAGACCAACATGTGAAAATCCCTTCAAGTGAATGTTGTTACACTATCGAATTTATAAAATATAAATATGAGATGCCAAGAAAATAACACTGGTTTCAAAATCTTAATGAAAAATAGGAAATTTCATTCATAATTTGCTCTCTGCCTATATTAATTAGACACCGAATTTTCCATAGAGATAAACTAGCTAACCATAACTAGTTCACTCCTCCTCCATTCTTGACGATTTCTGCCAACACTTTGATACATTCTTAGACCTCCATTCTTCAACCCATAAATCTAATATGGATCTAGCCCTTTACTTCTCATCCCTCATCACAATGGAGAAGGGTTCTTTTGGAGGGGAATTCAACTGAGCGTATGAGCATTAAGACTGTGACTTGATATCACTGCCATTCGATCAAGTCAAATCTTGAGTTCAACCGTTACCTTATTACTTCTTGTGAAGTATCCCTACACCGTCAATCTACCTTTCAAATGCACAACAACCATCTATTTATGTAGACAATTCTTTACTAACCTCTGCAAGTCGATCACAAATGGAAAAATCACACTATCCCTTCCAGATTAGGATTCATAATTCAATCACGATGCAATCAAGTTTATATCTACTGATTCAGGGTTATCAATGATGTTTGAATGCACTAATTATTAATTTGAACCTGTCTCAATTTACAAAGCCCTAGTTCGATTGTAAATCAATGAAATTTACCCAACAACTTAATGAAAGAAACAACTAATTACTTCTATTTTCCAAAACAATAGATCTTGTAATAAAAAAATCTCAATCATAGCAATCTGCAATAAAACAGTCTCAGACTTAGAGAATTTTCATAAACCCTTGTTTCTCTTTTTTTATTCCAGCTATATCATTTATAGTCTTCCACCGAGAGCTCAGACCTCTCTCTCTATGATCTACCCTTCCTCTGTCATCTGCATGCTCATCAGGAAGCACAAAACTAACTACTAACAACCCCCTCCATAATTAGAGGGATTTTCTATTTTTAGAAAACAAACTAATCCCTACTAATTAGCAACAAACTAACCAAATGGCTCAGTCTCCTCCCAGGGATATTTAGAATTCCATCTTGTTAATATTATGGTATCTTCAGGAGGTATGAACCTCTATTGTGACCTATGACAAGATTAGAATACTCTAGAAGGAAGCAAAGAAGCGAAGGAAACCCTAGACAAGTTGTCGGCTGCAGAAATATATTTAATATGAATTTATTAGTACCCAGGAGGAGAATTCGGCCCCAATAAAACTTCCCAGACTACTATAAATATAGAGTGCTAGTTCTGATTATTCTCATCTCAGCAGTTGCAGAGAGAACTGGATCTATGCAGGTGCAGTTGCAGCTTGTGTGCAAGTTTCTGGGAAGGTGTGTGCTATCCTCTGGGTGGGATTATCTAATCATATTGGTTTCTATTCTTGTTTGGTGCATTAGCCTCTCTTGGCTATTGGATTGCTACCAGGATTCTCTTCTCTGTCAAGGTCAAAGTGCTTGGAGGGTGGCTTCATCCTATGGTTGGGTGACGAGGGTATCGTCAATGGTAAAACGAGAACAATCTTCTATATTCTAATATTTTATGGGCCCACACCCCCTTTAGTCAGGCTAAAACACTAGAAGGAAGCATAGCCGCTAGATATTGAGCTCGTTGAGGAACTGTTGCTAGGGTTACTAGCAGGAGTAGCATCCAAAAACACTACAGCTAGGGTTACTAGCAGAATCAATTTCAGAAACCCTAAATCTCTGATTCAACACCTTGTGATGGAGCATCTTGCCCAAGAAGAATATATTCAAATGTGCCCTAACTCAATGCACCTCTTGTCTCTCTCAGAAGATAGAAATGACGAAGTTGAAGTTTTGGATCAAGGCATGACTAGTTACCAGTCAACCAAGGACATGTGTGAAACAATCAGTCTTTTACACTAATCAACACTTACTGGGATGATTAAAGATGATATGTGGATAATCAATAGTGGAGATTTCAGGCACATGACGAGAGATCAAGATAGACTCTCAAATCTAAATGAGAGAAATACATCGTACAAAGTGGAGCTTGGAGACAAAAGCACTTACCCCGTCGAAGGATTTGGACAAGCCTCCATCAAATTGGAATCAAGTAATCATGTTCACTTAAGCAATGTTTTATATGTACCTGGTTTAGAAAAGAATCTTGTATCTATATCATGTTTAGAATATAAAGGAAACATAATATTCTTCATGGATGGAAAGGTGTTATCATGGCATAATAATTCCAGCATAGAGGATGCTAGGGTTATTGGAAGTCGTGAAGGAAATTTGTATAGACTACTAGAAAAAAATGAAGAAGCTCTAGTACATGACGAAGTCAACCCTAATGAGCTTTGGCATAGAAGGTACACTCATATCAATTATCAAGCATTACCTTTCCTTAGAAAAATGGTTGAAGGAATACCAAAATTAAAATCTACACAAGGAATCTGCAAAGGATGTGCCCTTGGGAAGAATATCAAGAAACCATTCCCAAGAAGCAACAAAAAATCTAATGAAATCATAGATCTAATGCACTCAGATGTTTGCGGTCCAATGCTAGTCAGATCTCTAGGAGGATCTCTTTACTACGTAATCTTCATAGATAACTATTCAAGAAATACATGGTTGTACCTACTGAAATCAAAAGACGAAGTATTCAACAAGTTCCAAGAATTCAAGGCAGAAATAGAAAACCTTATGAACAACAAGATCAAGATATTAAGAACAAACAATGGAGGAGAATACACCTCGAAGGAGTTCGTTGCATTATGCAAATCGACAGGTATTAGGAGGGAGCTGACTGTTCCTCATAATCATCAACAAAATGGTGTAGAAGAAAGATAAAACATATCTATCGAAGAAACGGTAAAATCTGTATTGAATGATCAAGGTCTATCCATGTTTCTATGGGGAGAAGCAGCAATGGTGGAAATATATGTACATAACAGAATCCCTCATCGCATATTGAAGGACTTGACACTAGAAGAAGAATTATTAGGTAAGAAACCTAACATAGAAAACCTAAGAATATTTGGATGTCCAGTTCACTCTCATATTCCCAAAGATAAAAGAAATAAACTACAACCCTTAGGAAAGAAGGGGATATTCATGGGATATATTGATTCATCCAAAGCCTATAGAATATATATTCCATAACAACACAAGATAGAAGTTATCAGAGATGTAACATTCAATGAAAGAATGGCCTTCAAGAAATCCATTGAAGAAATTATAGAAGAAGAGGAACTTGAAGAACCAAATAAATAAAACACAGAGAATAATGAAAAGGATCAACCTGATCATCCTATGGAGCCATGTGAGAACATTGATTCAGATATCATACCAAAAACCAAGAAACAACTAGCTTGGCTTGAAGCTACATTACAAGATGCAGAAAGAATCAAGGTTCCAAAAGGAACATCTAGAAAGAGTAAAAGTCTGAAAAGATTCTCAAGTTATACAACATACATGACAAAGCTTCTAGATGAAGAACCTACTACATTTGAATAAGAATTCCAAAAGGGACAATGGAAGAAGCTATGGTGGAAGAACATCAATCGATTATGAAAAATAAAGTATGGGAAATTGTACCTAGACCTAAAGAAAAATCAGTGGTAACCTCAAAATGGGTATACAAGATCAAACATGTAGCAGATGGAAGCGTGAATAAATACAAGTCATGATTCATGGCCAGAGGGTTCTCCTAGAATGAGGGAGAAGACTATGATGAAACCTTTGGTTCAGTGGAAAGGTGTACCTCCATCGGAGCTATCATATCTCTTGCCGCTTCCATGGGATGGAATCTACATCAGATGGATGTAAAAACAACCTACCTCAATGGAGCTATTGATGAAGAAGTGTATATCGAAAAACCTCAAGGATTCGAGGTACATTATAGAGACACTCACATTTACAGATTGAAGAAAGCTCTATGTGGACTAAAGCAAGCTCCAAGGGCTTGGTACGCCAGAATGGACATCTATCTAACAGGACTTGGTTTCTGCAAGAGTCATGTAGATCCAAACCTTTATTACAAAGTCGTGGATAATGCACCTATAATTATACTATTATATGTTGATGATCTATTCATAACAGGTGAAGAATCTTTAATTATCCAGTGCAAGAAGGAATTAGCCTCTGAATTTGATATGAAAGATCTAGGTCTCATGCATTACTACTTGGGACTAGAAGTATGGCAGAAGCATGGTGAAGTATTCCTTGGACAAGGAAAGTACACAATAAAGATCCTTCAGAAATTTGGAATGATGGAATGTAAGTCCATGGACACTCCTATGAATACAGATATAAGAAAAGTAAAATTCCTAGATTCTGATCCAATAGATCCATCTCTATATCAATAGCTAATTGGATCATTGATGTATTTAGTAAATACTCGACTAGATATTTTCTTTGTTGTAAATACATTAAGTCAGTTCCATGTGAAACCTAGACAAGAGCATTGGATAGCCGCAAAGAATGTCCTAAGATATATTCGTGGGACAATAAACTATGGCTTGAGATATATCGCATCTAGTGATATCAAACTTCGTGGATTCATAGACTCTAATTGGGCAGGAAGTGAAGTAGACAGAAAGAGTACTTCAGGTATGTGTTTTAGCTTGGGCTCCGCTATGATATCCTGGGGCAGCAGGAAACAAAAGTTTGTCGCACTCAGTACATCAAAAGAAGAGTATATGGCAGATTGTGAAGCATGCATAGAAGCAGTATGGCTAAGGAAGTTAATCTCTGATTTATTTGATCAGATTCTAGAATCAACCATAATATATTGTGATAATCAGAGTTGTATAAGATTATCAGAACATCCTATGTTTCATGAAAGGTCGAAACACATTGAGATCAAATACTACTTTATTCGACATAAAGTCCAAGAAGGAGAGGTAAAAGCTCAAGTATATCCCCACTGATGAGCAATAGTCATCCTGACAAAACCTCTATCCAGAATCAAGTTTGCATATTTCCGAGAGAAGATGGGGATCATGGAAATAACTCCCTTAGTTGAAATTGAAGATTCTCCAAGTTAGGAGAAAACAATGAAACATATTATTGAAAACATTTATTTTTGTGATTAAATGAATCTCCATATTAGGAGGGAGCACTGAAAATATTATTTATCTTTGTAATTGAAAAATAGTACAGATTGGACAGATTCTTTCCTGTTCAAAAAGTGGATTGAGATTTCTGACAGATAGTGACTTCCCATTGTGGTTAACATGGGAGGTAGTCTGATTATTGATGTATCATAGACATCAACTTCCCATTGTGGTTAACATGGGGAGTGGTCTAGGGCAGTCTCTCTTCTTGAGGGTTACTCAAGAAGACTGGCCCGCCTCACCGGACAACGATTTCTCATTGTGGTTAACATGAGGAATGGTCTGTTTTGGAGGTTGATGAAAGACAATCTTTTCCTCCTGTGGTAAATAGAGGAAATGGTATAGACAGTTATTCCTTAGGGTTATACATTCTCTCTAGGGTGCACTTTGATTAGTGTAGGAGGAATGGTTGAGGGTGGGGAATGGTCCAGGCTTAGCAATCAGGGACAGACATTCCTTAGGGTTTATACATTCTCTCCAGGGTTCACTTTGATTAGTGTAGGAGGAATGGACTAGGGTAGGGAATGGTCCAGAATCAAACATTCCTTAGGGTTTATACATTATGTCCAGGGTGCACTTTGATTAGTGTAGGAAAAATGGCCCAAGGTGAGGAATGGTCTAGGCTCATAAATCAGAAACAATCCTTCTTCCTTGTTTGAGAAGAATAAGGCAGATAGCCCATTGCTGATGTTCTATACTGAGGGCATATATTCTTTCATATCTCACAGATGTAAGTGAAAGATTGGCCCAGATGATTCAATTTATATCATAACATTGTTTCTATGTAGGTTGCTATCAGATGTTTGTTATGAAGACTGTATGACAGTAGATATAAACTATTGTGGTGGATATGATCCACTATTTGTGAGGCATATATTCTTTCAGAGATCACAGATTTGAGTGAAAGATTGGCCCAGATGATTGTTATATAGACTGCATGTTTCTAGACATTAGAGATATACTACTATGGTGGATTTGTTCCACTGTTTGTGACTACATGTCACAATTTGAGTAGTTCCGTACTACCTAAATAAACACAAGTGTGTTCTATCAATTGATATTGTACCAGTTGTCATAGGAGATTATCCAGTTGGATAATAATGACGGTGCTCATGTTGCTATAAGTTGAATGGTTTGTTGTACTCAAGACCATACCTCCCTAGCTAGGAGGGAGTGTTAATATTATGGTAGCTTCGGGAGGTATGAACCTTTATTGTGACCTATGACGAGATTAGAATACTCTGGAAGGAAGCAAAGAAGCGAAGGAAACCCTAGACAAGTTTTCGGCTGCGGACATATATTTAATATGAATTTATTAGTACCGAGGAGGAGAAGTCAGTCCCAATAAAACTTCCCAGACTACTATAAATATAGAGTACCAGTTCTCATTATTCTCATCTCAGCAGTTGCAGAGAGAACTGGATCCGTGAAAGTGCAGTTGCAGCTTGTGCACAAGTTTCTGGGAAGGTGTGCGTTAGCCTCTAGGTGGGATTATCTGATCAACTTGGTTTCTATTCTTTCTTGGTGCATTAGCCTCTCTTGGCTATTGGATTTCTACCAGAATTCTCTTCTCTATCAATGTCAAGGTTCTCAGAGGGTGGCTTCGGCCTATGGTTGGGTGACAAGGGTATCGTCAATGGTAAAATGAGCACAATCTTCTATATTCTAACACATCTGACCCTACTTTAACTCAAAAATTTACAACAAATTAACTAACAACAATTATCCACTTAGATTAAGATATTTTGAAAATCAAAACCTTCAAATTCCTAGGACTACTAATCCTCTTCCAAAGCTACAACATGTGACCAATGCATCACATTACTATTCCTGCCTTTGATGCTCCTGCATCATGTTTGTTGACAACATCCTTGTATTTTTCAATTGGAATATAAGAATCCTAAATAGATACTCAAGACCTTTTTCACATTGACATGAATGATTATAAATAAATAAAATTCATCCATGTATGTCCAAGAACTTTCAACTCATGGAAATAAAGCCATATCCCATATTATATATATTCAAGCATCAAAGATGGAAGATAGGAAGAGGAACTTGGGATTTATTCTTAAGGAAAATGTATATTTTAAAAATGACTAGATGTGGCTTATTTCCAAAATCGAAAAGAAAATAAATTCTTGGTGTAATCAATGACTTTCCAAAGTTGATTGAATGGTATTGGCCAAATCTTTCTTAGACGTTATTCCAGTCTACTGGATCACTTTGGCATGGGTCCCCAAAGGAATTATAAACAAAATCAGGGAACTCTCACACCAGTTTCTCTGGTCTAACTAATCAGAAAACATGTCCCTCATTCTAGCCTCCTAGAAAAAGATCACCATTCCAAAAAATATGGGAGGTTGGGGGATGAAAAACATATTTTACTTCTCAAAATATTTGGCAAGAAAAAAATTCTATATTTTGATATAAGGAGTGTGCCTTTGGACTTAGATATTCAATAAAAATATTTTACGCATGATTCTCTCATGGACTGGATAAAAAATCCTAAGAAATGTTCCCAAAAATGTTTTATTCTCTGGAAGACAATCATTTCTGCTTTCCCTGTAATTAGAAATTGGTTAATTTGGAAGGTTGGGAAAGGAAATCAAGTCCTCATTAGGAAAGAAACATGGACTGAATATGAAATCAATAACCTATTGTAAATACCCTTAATTCATTTCCAAAACAATAGAGGTAACTTCTTCTTAAATCAAATATGACTTGGAGATCCTCTCTTGAGACAAGGGAGATGGATGGCATTACAATAATTGGAGATCAATGAAGATATAACTCCCTTTTGGTCTACTTATATCTTGACACTCTAGAATGAATTCATTAAAATATCTGATCAACTCATCTAGTCCCAAATCCCATCATGAGGGTATAATCCAAAACTTGGATATCAATCTTCAGGATTCGACAACCGTGTGGACCCCCTCCATGGTGGGGCCAAAAAATATGCAAACATAAATCCCCTTCCAAGCCAAAAATTTTCATGTGGATCCTTCTGCAAAATAATGCCCCCACTTGGGACCACCTCCAATGTAGGAATTTCAACTGACCCAACAATTGCAGTCTTTGTAAAAGCAATGAAGAGACAAATCGACACATTTTTTTGGTATGTCACTTTTCTCACTTAGTTTAGGAAGAAGTAACTAGGTCCCTAAGTCTTCACATTCAATGGAAAGGTGGTATCTCAATAAAAAAATCCCTTAAACGATGGATCTTAAATCCATGATCCAAAGGTTTCAGGGGACACCCTATGATTGTGGCATGGGGGATTTGGATAACCCAAAACCATGCTTTGTTTGGTGATTCCTTCCCTTTTCCCACTATATGATCTGAAAATATTTTCTTTCCTTTCAAATTGTCCTTATAAATCCATGGCCATTCCCAAATCGCCATGTTCAACTCCTCTAATCCTTAGGGAATCTCCCAAGTATTTTTTTAATGGAGCAACACAAGGCCATCCTTCAATTGGAGGGGCTGGAGGGATTATCTTCTCCAATACATTTTATGTTTATTAATCTTTAGGGGTGGGTTTGGGTGCAAACAACCTTAGTGAATTAATGGCTCTCAATATGATCCTACACCTGGCTAGAAAGATAGTAATCTCAAAAATCCATATTTATGGTAGCTCTCTTCTCACGAACAATTGGACTAGTAGAACATCCTCCTTACAAAGCTATACTCTTCTTCTGATCTTTAGGGAAATCAAATGTATTACTCATTTTCTCACTCTCCTATCTTTTACTCATGTCTTCGGGGAGCAAAACACAAAGGACAACAGACTCTCCAAGGTTGGTGTGGAAATAGATAGGGGTCATGGAAAATATCAGAAAGTCCCCAAGATGGCCACCTAGACTTTCTTCTCATATCTTGGCTCCAAATATTATTAGTTATGTTCCATCAATTTTTTCTCTTCGCTTCCTTCATATCGGTCATTAACAAAACAATAGGAATTTTCAAAGTCATCCCATGACTAAACATTTTTTATATTGTTCTAAGCCTCTTAAGGCTAGTTGTTGACACAACATTAGGAATTCTCAAAGTCTTCAAGTGACATCATTTTTTTGTACTATTTAGAGCCTCTGAGAGGTATTTTTTTGTGATATGTCTGAATGTTATTTCAATGGACTCTATGAGATAAGTGTGCATGTAATATCTAGTTTTTTGGACTGTTTACAAGAATATTAAACTTTCTAAAAGAATCTTGGATGATCTTGTATCCCATGCATGGAAGGTATTAATTTTTTTTTAAACATTTTGGACCCCATTTTCTGAAGGGGAATATGGACTCTATAGTCATAGGAATTCCATAAGCATCTATAGTTGTGATTTTGTTATCTCAATAAAATTACTAGATTTTTTTCCTTGGGAAAAAAATTATGGATGCATAACACATTTTAATAAGTAAATTTTAATGTTTAGTTGATATCATCACTAAGATTCATATAAAATGCCCAAAGGGGTTGGATCCAATGGTGGAAAGCGAGGAGTTTTTCACCATTGGGCAACGTTCAATTCCAATGAGACCCACTTAACCTAGAGCCATGGGGACACTTTGAGGTAGTGGTCGAACGTGCGGTTGCACCCATAGATATTATACTAAATGATATTGTGACGAATGCAAACATGAGTGGAAGAAATCCCATCCCCATGTTCTTCAATTACAAAACTCAATTCTTACTAGAACATTAAGTTGAGGTCTGGGTTTCATTTGCTAGGCAACCCAAGTTCAATACCCTTACGATGTGTTTAGTTGAGAGGAGACACCCAAAAATCCAGCCATGTTAAGGGTTCGCGTGACCCAGGCCGAGTACGATCCTCATGTGATTTTGACAACTTAAATGCCCCTAGGTTGTAATTTGGTAACTAACCTTTAAAATGTTGACCCCGTAAGTGATAGAACAAACAATTTTTTTTAATTTTTAAATTCATTGTATACCTAATTAAATTTAGATTATTCAATATATAAAATTGAAATATGAATTTAGTTTCTACAAATAAATTTTACAACTATAATATATTGCATGTTGAACCTCTAAAAAAAACTTAAATAATTAAAATGAACATTTAGAGGGAAAATATCAGCAATAAAATGTTACTAACCTTTATTGGAACCAAAATAAGCCCATATTTCTTTTGAGTGATTCTCTGTTTGTGTTGAGAAAAGTGGTTCATTATTAATACTATTGTTGTCACTGGCTATAATTCCACCCTCTGAAATTCACAAACATATAAGAAATTTAAATCCACATTTCTAAACCAAAAAATAACAAGCAAAAAATATCACATAATATTTACCTCATCAAACTAAGATGTTGATCATCTATTTCTTAATGGAGTAGGACAAAAAAGTTAAAAAAAAAGGATGTGCCGCTTCTCCCTTACCTTAAAAAACTTATATTTAGATTTTCCACTACGTAGTTTGGGTCAACAATTTTTATTTGTGAAACACATTTGAAGAAAAAATGGTTCTAAATGAAAATAATATATAGGAAATAAATATTTTAGTATTTTTTTTTTTCTCTTTTACCATCAAAAGATGATAAGAAAAATGATTGTAATGTACTAAATGTAGTTAATTTAAGAAATTGTATTTGTTCTTTATGAAATAAGAAATGGAAATGATATAGGAATCATTTTTTTTCTTTTTAAAAGATTACAAGTTCAAATCTAAAAAGAGATAGATAAAATATGTATACCTCTATTCAAATCGATGGGAAATAAGTCTCATATATTAATTTTCATCTATATTTTAAAAGGAAAAATAAAACAACTAAAAAAATTTAACGTAATCACTTAATAAGATATTAATTGTTAAATTAAATCTTTAAAAAATATTTTAAAATGTAGGAAATAATAAAGAATGTAGAAGCGATTTGGGTCAAAGAAAGTTTTTTAAAAATAATTTTATTATGGATCGTAACTTTCTCCAAGTCTAGAATATATTTTTAAACAAATAAGGATAAATTTTTACAGTAAACAATTGAATATGACATTTTCAATCAATGATATGACACATGGTTTTTTATGGTC
This sequence comes from Picea engelmannii, assembly GCA_009831015.1. Lineage (NCBI taxonomy): Eukaryota > Viridiplantae > Streptophyta > Pinopsida > Pinales > Pinaceae > Picea > Picea engelmannii. The sequence continues at coordinate 16,581 of ML804848.1, read as the reverse complement.
TTCTTTTGATCTCGAAAAAAAACTATGAAAATAGTTTATCTTTCCTTATATGGTTTTTATAGTATTTGACGACTATGCTCATATCATATAGTCATTTTCGAAAATAAATTAAAACAATAAAAGATTATGTTTATGAATGTATTAAAAGCACCGAAGGGGCCATTCCATTTTAAACATCATTTTTAATGAGAGATACATGTACAAAATATTATTTTATATGTTATTATTGGAAATTTAATAAATCTTGATTTTGAAGATATTTTTTTATAACTGACCATGAATATGTCAAAAATATGTATCTAAGAATAAAGTGGGATAGTTAATAAATATGATAATAATAATGCATAATTAACATTTAAGGAAGAAGAGTTGGAGAGAACAGAGAATATTACAAGTTTTATTTTTAATTTTGTTTTTTTGGTTAGTTTGTTTGTGACAAATTGCAATTTAAGAGGTATCTAAGTTGTTAAAATTACCGTGATTTGGAGCATCTAAATTGTCAAAATCATCGTGACTTGAGGGCATCTAAGTTGTCAAAAACACCCAGGGATCGCACTCGGTCTGAGTCACACCAACTCTTAACATGGATGGATTTTTTTGTCCCCGCATATTTCGAACAGATGACTTTAACATCACAGAGTGCCTTAACAACACACTCAATCACCAACTATCCTACACCTAAAAAACTTTTTGAGTTAAATATTCATTAGTGTTGAAAACTTCTTTTTATTTTTTAATATTTTTATTAAAACTTGTTTGAAAATGATTTTTACTTTTATCTTAAGTATATCAAAACATTAAAATCAACATTTCTAAATCACAACATCACTTTGTTAACCACAAAATTAAAAATTCTATTCCATTCAAATATGATATAATGTTAAATATTTTTATTATTTTAAAAAATATTTCTCACTAATTCATATATTTTATCAATTTTATGTAGAAATTTTTTAGGAGTCACATTTAATTATTAGATTGTATGCACCAATAATTAGCCATTTTTATTAAAATATGTTTTTTATAACGATTTTTTTTCAAAATACTTTCGGGCTTTTGTTAGATTGTATGCACCGATAATTAGCCATTTTTATTAAAAGATGCTCTTCATAACGAATTTGTTTCAAAATACTTTCCGCCTTCATATTAAATTCATGAACATAACAAAACTTCATCACCAAATAATGAATAAAATAAATGAATAGAAGATTATTTGTACATATTGTGTGAGATTTCTACTGATCATGTTGAATGTTTTCATTAAGTTACGTGGTATTAATTAGTTGATATTATATATATATATATAGAGAGAGAGAGATAATTAATTTGAATCATATAATTATAGTATGAAAATTAATTATATAAAATTTGAAGCATTTAATTATAGAAAAAAACCAATAAAAGTAACTTTGTTAATAAAAGGTTTTGAATAAGTTAGTCATTTAATGTTCTTTAATAAACAAAAAAATATTTTTAAAACAAAAGAAGGTTGAATGTTATTGTCCATGATTTTTTTTTTTTAAGAATTTACCTGAGAAAGTAGGGATAGATGGGTAGATGAATATTTTCTTTTCTTGTATCTTTAGATTTTTTCAACTCTCTAATAACATGAAAGATTTTTTTGGAAATATCTCTTAGTCATTCAATAAAAAAACAATGATAATGGCTTACTTCTTATCATTTGGTTGTTATGATGGATTACCAATATATTTACGGGAATATGTTCTTTCGTAAGTTATCACTCCATAATTAAAATGTAAAGTTATTAAAAGATTATCATATCCGCAGTTCCAGTGGGGATAGTCGTTGGGACAGGCAAGAGGACAGCCAGGGGTAGACAGTGCCACATGACCCATTTGGGGAGTACCAGAGAGATTATTTGGAAATGGGACCAGAGTTCCATGTGGACATGAGTTTTCTAGATTATTGTTCGATCAAGTATCGAAACAGGCCAAGGGAGGCACAAAGGGGCAATGTACAAACTCTGAACATGGACTTCATTAAGAAAGTGGGAAAGTTGAATATTCCTACTTTCAATGCGTCATCTTAATGGTCATCTCAGGAATGGGTACATAAACTTGACATATATTTTAAGCTCAACTCGATGATGGAGTCATAAGCTATTAGCTTCACCACCTTGCACTTGGATGGGGAGGCCCATGAGTGGTGGTATCATTGGCTAGTGACCTTGGGTCACAACCGTATTAATTCATATTTGGAGTTCAATGAGAGGTTGATGGAGAGGTTTGACAACACGGATCCAAAAATCCATTTCATTTTAGGGATCTAACATGGTTGAGACATATAGGGTCAGTCGAGGCCTTCATCATAGAGTTCCAGCAGAAGGAAGTGGTCGTATTAGATATTTTAGAGCACGAATTTGTGATGTTGTTCTTTGAGGTGTTGAAAAATCCATTAAGGGGTTGGGTTAAGGCTTTCAAGCCTCATACCCTATAGGAGGCCATTGTGTGCACTAGAGATATGGAGGACTCAATGTTGAAACCAAAAACATTTACCAAACCCTTTGTGCCACAGAGAGACAAGGATTAGAGGAATCCTTAGAGGGATTGGAAGGGTAAGCCCATGTTGGATGATGACACCAGAAGAGAGTTGATGAGGAATAATCTTTTCTTCTCTTGTAGAGACCCTTGGGTCCTAGGGAATCAATGCATGGGAAAGGGACAGATCCACTATATTGAGGTGGAATCAAGAAGTGAGGAGGAGGATGAGGAGATCGGGGCACATGAAGACTATGAATCATAGGATGAGCCTACACATGATCCTTAGTGGCATCCGAAGAAACCTAAGACACAAGCAGAGGCACAACTAAAGGAGGAGATAAAACCTCATAGAGAGGTGAAAGGAGGGACCATAGAAAACCTTTCCGATGTACCCAAGTGCAACACTCTCAGGCTCAAGGGCCTTATACAAGGGAAACACATGAAAACTTTAGTAGATGGTGGGGCCACCCAGAATTTCATCGATGCATCCTTAGTAGCCCAGATGGGGTTAAGAATTAAGATGTTTGAGGGGTTCACCATGGCCATGGAAGATGGATATACTATGACATGCCTGGATATGGTTCTCTACCTAGAGGTCAAGCTAAGAAACTACACCCTGGCAGATACATTTTACATAGTTGACCTGTTAGATACAAATGCAGTGTTGGGGGTAGAGTGGATATAATCATTGGGAGAGATTGGGTTCAACTATCAAATGTTGACCATGAGAGATGACAATGAGTCAAGAGTAGTATTGAGAGGTATGTCTACAAGAGCACCAAGAGAAATATCAACAAAGAGGATGGAGCAGATCTTCCACCAAGGTGATGTAGTGTATGCAACAAAGTGTGTGATCACCACCTAGAAGCATTTAGAGGGTAGAGAGAATTACCATCCATAGATCAAATAGCTTATGAGCTAGTGTTTGGGATGATACCACCAAAGAGGCCACCTAACAGGGGGTTTGAGAACATATTGAGTTGGAGGTGAGGGATACAATTGTGATCACCATTCCCTATAGACACCCAAAGAGATTCAGGATGAGATCGAGAAAGAAATCAAGGAATTTCTTTTGATGGTACACATCAGGCCCAGCACGAGTCCTTTTTATTTTTCATTTGTACTGGTACTGAAGAAACATGGCACATTGAGGATGTTCATAGACTAAAGAGCCTTTAATAAAGAAACGATAAAAAACATGTACCCCATTTTGTGCATAGATGAGTTGATGGACGAGCTACATGGGGCGGTTTTTTTCACCAAAATTGATCTACGGTTAGGATATCATCAGATCAACCTCAGAGAGAAGGCCATAGAGAAGATAGCTTTAAGATGACATTTTGGGCACTTTGAATTTTCAGTCATGTTGTTTGGGTTAACCAACGCACCAACCACCTTTCAATCTTGCAAGAATCCAATCTTTAGAGGTCAACTAAGGAAGTAACTTTTGGTATTATTTGATGATATTTTGATTTACAATAGGACATGGGTTGTGCATTTGGAACACTTGGAGGAGGTCTTGGGCATTATGCAGGAACAATCATTATATTCCAAGGAGTCCAAGTGTGAGTTCAAAATGACAGATCTATTACACTTGGGTAATATCATCAGTGGGTATGGAGTACGTGTTCATCAAGAGAATATCAAGGCCATTATGGATTGGAAAACACCCAAGACCCTCACAAAGCTGAAGGGATTCTTTGGGTTATGCAGTTACTACACACAGTTTGTCAGGGGCTTTTCATATTTGGGAGCACCACTCACAAATCTAACCAAGAAGGGTGATTTTCAGTGGATGGATGAGTCACAACAAACTTTTGAAAAAATGAAGGAGGTTATGAGCACATGCCCTATTCTATCCCTTCCGGATTTTTCTCGATTGTTTTTGTTAGAGTACAACACATTAGGGGTGGGGATTGGAGCAGTTTTGATGCAGGAGGGCCATCCCATTGTGTTCGATAGAAGGAATCTCAACGAGTTAGTAAGAAGATATTCAATTTACAACAAGCAAATTCTAGAAATCATGCACGCCTTAACCAAATTCAAGAAGTATCTAGTGGGTAGCAAGCTTGTAGTGAAGACTGATCACAATAGTCTCAAGTATTTCCTGGATCAAAAATAGATTAGTGAGAGACAACAGAAGTGGGTCTCGAAGATCCAAGCCTTTGACTTTGACATTGAGTATGTTAAAGGAAAAATTAATGTCGTAGTAGATGCTTTGTCTAGGAGGCTAGGAGGTCGTTCAATGATCGATATTTGCATAGACTAGAAGGCACATTTGTTGGTGGAGTACTCCAAAAACAAGTTTGCTTGTGAGGCATTGGATGGATAGGTAGTTGATGATATACACTGGGTGTTAGATCATGTCATTTTATATAAGGACCAGATCTACTTAGTTCCAGAATCTACCTTAAAAGGGAAGGTTCTGAAGGTTTGTCATGATTTACCTACAAACAGGCACCAAGGATTATTCAAAACATGCCGATAGATCAGGGAGAGATTCTCATGGAAGGGTCTCAAGGATGATGTACTAAAGCAAATTCGAGATTTCACAACTTGTCAATAGAAAACATCTGAGTAGACACACTCCATGGGGTTTCCTCAGCCTCTACCCATTCCAGAGAAGAAATGGGAGAGCATTTTTATGGACTTCATTACAGGACTTCCTCAAGTGTAGGGTAGGGACTGTATATTTGTAGTCGTCATGATTACCAAATTTTCACACTTATTTTCCATACGAACTGACTACAATGATGTACAGTGATGCAGGACCATCTCAAGTGAGCCAACGTGGAAGCAAAAGGCAGCTGGACAAGTGCCAGCACAAATTTTGAAATCACCTTGAAGTTGATGTGCAATCTTAAATGAAGTCATTAAGAAGAGGCGCACTTGTAAAATGTAAACAGACCTTGAGAAATTTTCTCTTGTCCTTATTAGGTAGAAGGCATTTATGGTAGTTAATGTAAAGTAGATAGAATTAAATTCTAGATTAGACAATTTTAGAGTGCAAGAGGGAAACAGGATATAGACACCCTCATTGTGTATTGTAACATTAGTGTATGAAGAGCATAGAGAAGAACAAAGAGTTGTGTAGCAGACTCCATGTATAGAAGTTTTGAATTAATATAAAGAAAGCTTCGATTCAGATTCATGGTGTTCATATATTCTCTGTGTATGCATCTTTGAATGTTATGATCTTAAATGTTTTTCTCTTTCTGTCATGCAATTTCTTTTATGTTATGTATGAATGATTTCTTGTTGAATGTCTGAAATCTGAAAGGAAAGGGTAATGGAATGAGTTTCAATTGTTTCTCTATCTGAGCAAGAGTTCCTGCCAGGAGTGCATTTGAATTGTCCGCAAGGAGTGCGCCGACAAGGTGTTCAGAGGTTTGTCTTTGATAGCTTAGAAGAGAAAGATTTTGTTCTCATATTCATAGAAGTGCAGTGGCACAGGAGCCGTGCAAGGAGTGCACAGGCCAGGTGAAGTCTTAAGGTTACTAGCCGATCAAGAGAAGTTAGAGACTGTTGTTGCAGGAGTGCGCAGGGTTGAAGGGATTCAAGCACTTGAAAGTGTTTGAAAATCTACTGCAAGGAGTGTGTGCAGGGATTTTTTTCTGAAAAGTTCAGAGTTTGAAAAAGTTTGAAAGAATTCGAAGCCTTCGAAGTGGCCGAAGGAAAGCGTAGCAACGAAGGACCGTAGGAGGATGAGTTCTCAGAGGAAGATATGGACAGTCGAAATTCTCAGTGGAGAATCGGCAAAGTCCCGTGAGTCGTCAGATCTCACAGAGAAGCGGGGGAGTTACGGCTGAAGCGTCAAAGGGTTCTAAGCTCAGAAGGAGTAGGACCGTAGATCCGAGCCATAAGGGACGTTGTATTTACACATGGATATTTGTATCAGGTGTTTGTGGGTGGAAGTCCCGTAAACATGTCAACGAGAATCGTGATATCACAAAACAAGAAATCTCAAAGACTAAGAGAGTAGTGTGGGGCTACAAGAGCCAGGGAGGTGGACAGGTGGCACACCATTGACACTGAGTCAAACTCTGTTGACAGGTTTCGGAGTTTCACAGGGTGAAGTCCCGAACCTTTTTCATTAGGATTTGTGATATTTCGAAGTCTGAAGTCCCGATAGAAGTGGGGAGGCATTGAAAAGTCAATCGCGTGAGTGTATCGGAGTTTCGACAAATAGGGATTCAGGAGTCGGGGAGACAATTTCCACGACATTGCGATCGCCAAAATCGTAATAGGGAAAATCACGAAAGGAAAAAGGAAGGGTCAGCGTTGACTGTATCGAGATTCAGGGATTCAAGACACCAAAACTTGACCACTGGATTTGCGAAGTTGCGAAGTCCGATCTCCCAAGTGTAAAGAGGTGATCCTGTGAGAGTTTTTTGTAGTTGCAGATTTCCTGATAGGGAAATAGAAGAGTCATTTAGAGTTCTTCGGGCCAGTGGTAAAGGAAATATCCTGTGTCGACGTGGACCTTTCGACCTACGGGTTGTGGAGGGAGTGTGCGTTGACGTCAAGTTGCTATCAGATCTCAGAAAGGTTCTTTTCTTTTTGTAGCAAGGAAAAAGAAGAATTCATCATGCCGCCAAGAAGAAGGGATAGACAATCACCCGATCCACCAGAGGATAGGGAAATACCGAGAAGAAGAAGTAGGTAGATGACAGATCCAACCATGGAGAAAGAAATGTGTGATCTACGAGCCATACTCAAAGACATGGAGACAGCACAAAGACGCACAGTCAGTGCTGGGGATCTCAATGATTCCGAGAGTGAAATTGAGGCTAAACATGGAGAAGAAGTCACAATGGAAGATGCAACAAACGAACGTTTGATCAGAGCTATTGCAAGGATGGGTGCAAGAGAAAAGATGGACATTCCATTTTATGAGGGGAACTTGGATGTAGTGGAGCTTCTAGACTGGATTAGAGCCCTAGACACATACTTTGACTATGATGATGTCGAAGAGGACAAGAAAGTCAAGCATGCTATCACAAGATTGAAAGGACATGCAACATTGTGGTGGGATGAACTACAAGTTGATAGACAGTGCAAAGGCAAGAAGAAGATCAAAAGATGGGATAGAATGATCACGAAGATGAAGGCAAAATTCATCCCCAGAGATTATCAAATTACTCTATTCAGGAGGATGCAGAACCTGAGGCAAAAGAAAATGACAGTAAAAGAATACACTGAAGAATTCTATAAGTTGAACATCAGGGCAGGTCATCGGGAGAGTGATGATGAATAAGTAGCCAGATACATGAATGGTCTGAGATACGACATTTAGGATGAGATGAGCATGGTAACCATCCGAATGGTGGAAGATGCTTATTAGATGGCTTTGAAAGATGAAGAGAAGCTGAGCCGAAAGAAGGGTCATAGAGGCCGAGGCAGAAGTCATCCCAGAGGCAAATCAGTTGCCCAGGACAAATATCAGAAGCCTGAAGAAGATTGGAAGAAGACTCAGACTCGAACTGAAAGAGGTGGAACCTCACAGCAAGGGCAACATACTGAACAAAGAGGAGATTATACTGACAACAACACTTTTCCTCATACTAGAGGTAGAGGAAGAGGAAGAGGTGGAGTAATAACCTACTTCACATGTGGAAAAAATGGGCACAAGTCTTACGAGTGTCCAGATAAAAATAAAGAAAGTGGAGAAGCTCACATCGCCGAGACACAGAGGCGAGATGTTGAGGCAGAAGATGTTGAAGGCGGAAGATTGTGATGATGCGGAAAGTCCTTTTGACACTAGATAAGGAGGTGGAGAGTTCAGTCCAAAGGACCAGACTTTTTCAGACTACTTGCAAGACCAAGGACAGGGTGTGCAAGGTCATCGTGGATAGTGGTAGCACAAATAATATCGTTTCTACAGAGATGGTAGAAAAGCTGGAGCTGGAGACGATTGATCATCCAAGCCCATATAGAGTTTCGTGGCTACAAAAAGGACATTAGGTAACTGTAACTAAACAATGTTTAGTTGAATTTAAGATAGGAGGATATAATGATAAGATATTGTGTGACGTCATTCCTATGGATGTTTGTCATCTATTGCTGGGTTGACCATGGCAATATGACAGAAATGTGATTCATGATGGGAGAATGAACACATACACCCTAGAGAAGAGTGGGAGGACTCACACGTTGCTTCCAATTAAGGATAAGGAGGTGAAAGCGGAAGTAAGAAACACTGTACTTCTCATGAGTGGGAAGGAACTTCTTACAGAGGTTAAGAAGAAGGAAGAACCACAATTCATTGTGGTCAGAAATCCTAGAATTGTCTTGACCAGCACAAGGGTAGATGATTTACCAGAAGAATTTCAGGAACTGCTGGAAGAGTTCACTGACATAGTAGTGGACAAATTACCTCGTTCATTGCCACTGATCAGAAGTGTGAGTCATCACATTGATCTCATACCAGGAGCCAGTTTTCCAAACAAAGCTGCGTATAGATTGACGCCGCAAGAGAATGAATAGGTTAAAAGGCAAGTCCAGGATTTGTTGGACAAAGGTTTGGTTAGGGAAAGCTTGAGTCCATATGTATTCTAACAGTACTCAGTCCAAAGAAAGATGGAGGCTGGAGGATGTGTACTGATTCGAGGGCGATTAATAAGATAACCATCAGGTACAGATTTCCATTGCCAAGGATGGATGATCTAATGGATTGCTTGAGTGGAGAAAAGTATTTTTCAAAGATTGATTTGAAAAGAAGTTATCACCAGATCCGCATGAGAGAAGGTGATGAGTGGAAGACAACATTCAAAACCAATGAAGGATTGTATGAATGGCTTGTTATGTCATTTGGCTTGAAAATTGCATCGAGTACCTTCATGAGGTTGATGAATGAAGTCCTGAGGGAGATCATCGGAAAATTTGTCATTGTGTATTTAGATGACATATCGGTTTTCAGTAAAACAGTGGCAGAGCATCTTAAGCATTTGACTATAGGGATGATTTTAAGAATGGAAATTTATTTTAAAATGTAGAAATCTTGGTGAATATTACTTATCCTTCATATGTCAACTATAAATCTTTGGCAATATTTTTTAAAAAATATTCAAATTTATAAGTATTTTATATAGTTTTTATAAAATTTTGGCGATTTTTAAGGTAAAATCATTTTATACTATAGAATTTGGGCGAATCATTTTTAAAATAGAGAATCGCGTTTTTGGAAAAACCATGGAAAATTAGCCCATGAGAGAAATTTATCCCCTAAAATCATCCTTGTTTGACTACAATGATGCAGAAGTTACCCCAAGAGAAGTTGTTGATAAACATGAAGAAATCCTCATTCATCTAGACAGAGCTCATTTACTTGGGATTTGTTATTTTGGCAAATGAGTTGAGGATGAATCCAGATAAGGTGGAGGTAATCAAGAATTGGCCATCACCAAAGAATGTCTTTGAGGTGAGAAGTTTTAATGGATTGGCTAGTTTCTATCGAAAATTCATCAGGAATTTCAGTGGAATTAGTGCACCGATGATGGACACAGTGAAGAAAAGACACAAGTCTTTTCATTGGACTGAAGAAGCTAAAAATAGTTTTAATATGTTGAAGAGGAACATCACGGAACAACCAATTTTGGTGTTGCCACATTTCCAAAAGACATTTCAAGTGAAATGCAATGCAAGTGGATTTGCGATAGGGGCAGTCTTGAGTCAGGAAGATAGGCCGATAGCATACTTCAGCAAGAAGCTGAATGAAGAGAAAGTGAAGTACTCCACTTATGATAAGGAGTTATATGCTATCATACAGGCATTGAAGAAATGGAGACATTACTTGATCCTGAAAGAATTTGTCTTATACAGTGACAATCATGCACTACAGTTTGTGACTCAACAACAAAAGTTGAATCAAAGACATGTCAAATGGGTTGAGTATATGGAAAATTTTACTTTTGTGATAAAACATATTTCTGGTACTACTAACAAAGTCTTTGATGCTTTGAGCAGGAAGTGTTTGTTGTTGCAGGAGTTCAAAGTCAAAATGTTAGGTTTTGATGATCTCAGGGACATGTACAAGGATAATCAAGATTTTAAGGAAGCGTATGAAGTAGCTGAGAATCCAATTCTAAGAGACAGAACCCAATGGGTAGAGTACATGATCCAGGAAGGATTACTATTTAAGGGTAATAAACTATGTATTCTGAAATGCTCCATGAGGGAGAATTTGCTAAAGGAGAAACACAGTGGAGGATTGGTAGGGCACTTTGGTCACGACAAGATGTTTGCAAAACTGAATGATTCATATTTTTGGCCAGGAATGCGAGGAGATGTCAAGAGATTCGTGGATAGATGCAGAATTTGCCAGCATTCAAAGGGAAGAAAACAAAATGCGGGGTTTTATCAACCATTGCCCATACCAGAGAGGTCGTGGGATGCAATCAGCATGGATTTCATATTGGGGTTGCCAAGAACACAAAGAGGTTCCGACTCAATATTTGTGGTGGTGGATAGGTTTTCCAAGATGGCACACTTCATTCCATGTTCGAAGACCAGTGAGGCAACTCACATTGCAAATCTGATTTTCAAAGAAGTCATTCGACTTCAAGGCTTACCAAGAAGCATAGTTTTGAATCGAGATACAAAGTTCATAGGGAACTTTTGGAGGACCTTATGGAAGAAGTTGGGGACTAACTTATCATTTAGTTCGGCTTATCATCCTCGGACGGATGGAAAGACAAAAGTAGTGAACAAAAGTTTGGGAGACTTGCTAAGAAGCTTGGTGATAGAAAACCACAGCCAGTGGGACAACATATTACCACAGGCAGAATTTGCTTATAACAACTCAGTTAATAGAAGCACAGGGCAAAGTCCATTTCAGGTTGTCTATGGCATGCATCCGAGATGAATTTTTGAATTGAGGGATTCAGAACAGACTGCAACTAGGAGTGCTAGTGCAGAAGAATTCACACAGGCGATGAAGGAACTTCACAGCCAGGTGAAGGAGCGATTACAGAATTCAAACCAAGAGTATAAGCGTAGGTAATATCAACATAGAAGACAACTTCAATTTGAGGTTGGTGATTTGATTTTGGCACATTTGAGGAAGGAAAGGTTCCCAAGAGGAACATATAATAAGCTGAAGATGAAGAAAATCGGACCATGTAAGGTCTTGAAGAAAATTGGGGCGAATTCTTACGAGATTGAATTACCCGATGGGATCAAAATTTATCCGATATTCAATATCTCATATTTGTACCCATATAAATCCGAGGAAATAGGGATAGGAGATGAACAACTAGTGATCTAGTGGACGAAGCAGATGCCAATTGCAGATAAGTCGCAGATGGAGCGAATACTGGACAAAAGAGTGAGCAAGAAAACCAGGCGGAAGCAATACTTTGAGTATCTGGTCAAATGGAAGGACCATCCAGTTGAAGATGCCAGCTGGGAGAACGAAGCAGAGATACAGAAGCATGGACAAACCATGCACGAACTCATGGACAGGAGCCCATGAAAATTTTCAAGCCAGGGAGTATGATGCAGGAGCATCTCAAGCAAGCCAGCGCAGAAGCAAAAGGCAGCTGGACAAGTGCCAGTGCAAATTTTGAAATCACATTGAAGTTGATGTGCAATCTTAAATGAATTCATTAAGAAGAGGTGCACTTGTAAAATGTAAATGGACCTTGAGAAATTTGCTCTCGTCCTTAGTAGGTAGAAGGCATTTATGGTAGTTAATGTAAAGTAGATAGAATTCAATTCTAGATTAGACAGTTTTAGAGTGCAAGAGGGAAACGAGATATAGACACCCTCATTGTGTATTGTAACATTAGTGTATGAAGAGCATAGAGAAGAAGAAGAGATTTGTGTAGCAGACTCCATGTATAGAAGTTCTGAATTAATACAAAGAAAGCTATGATTCAGAGTCATGGTGTTCATATATTCTCTGTGTATGCATCTTTGAATGTTATGCTCTTGAATGTTTTGCTCTTTCTGTCATGCAATTGCTTTTATGCTATGTATGAATGATTTCTTGTTGAATGTCTGAAATCTGAGAGCAAAGGGTAATGGAATGAGTTTCAATTGTTTCTCTATCTGAGCAAGAGTTATTGTAAGGAGTGCAGTTGAATTGTCTGCAAGGAGTGCGTCGACAAGGTGTTCAGAGGTTTGTCTTTGATAGCTTAGAAGAGAAATATTTTGTTCTCATATTCACAGAAGTGCAGTGGCACAAGAGCCATGCAAGGAGTGCGCAGGCCAAGTGAAGTCTCAGAGTTACGAGCCGATCAAGAGAAGTTAGAGACTATTGTTGCAGGAGTGCGCAAGGTCGAAGGGATTCAAGCACTTGAAAGTGTTTGAAAATATGCCGCAAGGAGTGCGTGCAGGGATTTTTTTCTGAAAAGTTCAGTGTTGGAAAAAGTTCGAAAGAATTCGAAACCTTCAAAGTGGCCGAAGGAAAGCGTAGCAACGAAAGACCACAGGAGGGTGAGTTCTCAGAGGAAGAGACGGACGATCAAAATTCTCGGTGGAGAATCCGCGAAGTCTCGTGAGTCGTCAGATCTCATAGAGAAGCAGGGGAGTTACATCGGAAGCGTCGGAGGGTTCTAAGCTCAGAAGGAGTAGGACCGTAGATCCGAGCCATAAGGGCCATTAGATTTACACATGGATATTTGTATCAATTTTTCGTGGGTGGAAGTCCCGTAAACTTGGCAATGGGAATCGCAATATCATGAAATGCGAAATCTCAAAGACTTAGAGAGCTATGTGGGGCCACAAGAGCCAGCGAGGTGGATAGGTGGCGCACCATTGACACATAGTCAAACTTCATTGATAGGTTTCAGAGTTTTGCGGGGTGAAGTCCCGAACCTTTTGCATTAGGATTTGCAATATTGCGAAGTCAGAAGTCCCGACAGAAGTGGGGAGGCATTGAAAAGTCAACCGCGTGAGTGTATCGGAGTTTCGGCAAATCGGGATTCGGGAGTCGAGGAGACAAGTTCCACGACATCGCGATCGCCAAAATCACAATAGGGAAAATCCTGAAAGGAAAAAGGAAAGGTCAGCGCTGACTGTATCGGGATTCAGGGGTTCGAGAGACCAATGCTGGACCACTGGATTGGCAAAGTTGCGAAGTCCGATCTCCCAAGTGTAAAGAGGGGATCCCGTGAGAGTTTGTTGTGGGTGCAGATTTCCCGATAGGGAAATAGAAGAGCCATTTAGAGTTCTTCGGGCCAATGGTAAAGGAAAGATCCTATGTGGACATGGACCTTCTGACCTGCAGGTTGTGGAGGGAGCATGTGTTGACGTCATACAGGTAGTAGAGATATTTTTTAGAGAGGTTTTCTGATTGCACAGTTTACCTAGGCAGATAGTCATTGATAAATATGGGCGCTTCATCAACGTATTTTGGTAGGAGCTCTTCAGGTTGATGGGAAAAAATTTAGCCACGAGTACAAGCTACCACATGTAGATAGATGGACAAACAAAGATCATCAAAAAATGGGTGGAGGGGTATCTGAGGAATTATGTGGGGGGAAGAAGCACACATGGGTGAGATGGTTGCACATGGGTGAGTACTACTACAACATAACTTACCACATGTCTATCATGATGTCACAATTTATAACATTGTATGGATACAATGCACCCTCTTTTGTGGAGACTGTGTTTGGGGATAGGAGGGTCCCGAGGGCCAAAGACTGAATTGAGGAGATACATATGATTCTACGGGAAGTGAAGGAGAACATGCAGGTATCTCAAAACCAACAAAATATCTATGTATATAGGAAGAGGATAGAGCACACTTTTGAGATAGGGGACTTGCTTTTTCTGTGATTACATTTGTACAGATAGTATTTGTTGAAGACGAGCGAGGCAGAGAAGTTGAAGCCTAGGTTCTATGGTCTATACAGAGTCATCAAGAAGGTAGGAAAAGTGGCCTACGAGATAGATCTATCGAAGGATAGCAATATACACAACATGTTCCACGTTTCTTTCCTTAAAAAGGAAGTGGGGCAACATGTGTCCATTTCAGAGGAGCTACCACCCTTGGATGAGGAGGGATAGTTGGAGTTAGTGTTTAAGGAGGTGCTAGAGAGGAGAGATCATAGGTTGAGGAGCAGGGTCATCAAGAAGTATTTGGTCAGATGGAGGGGACTTCCAGTGGAGGATGACACATGGGAGGGAGAGAATATGTTGCAACACCCATGATTGATGTTGCTTGAGGACAAGAAATATTGAGAAGGAAGGTTTGTGATGTCTCGTTCTCAATAATAGCATCAGGAGGGAGTGACTTAGTATTTTATTTATTATTGTAGACTATAGTCATGAAAAAATGGGAAGAAAGAGAGAAATAAGGGTGAATAAATTTTTAAACAATGAATTGAGCCAAAAAGCATAGGAAAAGTCACTTAAGCCAAAGTCAATGAACAAATAGAAGAAAAATGTGTTAAGGGGGTACTTAATTGTTTATTCACATTTGATTTAGGAGGAAAGGAACCTAGATTAAGTGATGCCAACAAAAAATTAGATCGGAGAGGTATGGAAAGAGGAATTCGACCTAATTACTCATTATGTTATGATTTTGATTTGAGAGTAGGTTCCAGAGTAGGAAGTCGACCTCTTGATAGTTTTGTGGATTTCTGGAGGAAACCACCACCCCTATCAATTTTGGTGTTGGACGACACACCCTAGCCTATCAAAGATACCATCCATGTATTTCATCGTGCCAGATCTATATTCTGTA
The DNA here is from genome assembly GCA_009831015.1 of Picea engelmannii. Classification (NCBI taxonomy): domain Eukaryota; kingdom Viridiplantae; phylum Streptophyta; class Pinopsida; order Pinales; family Pinaceae; genus Picea; species Picea engelmannii. The sequence continues at coordinate 1,386 of ML804848.1, read as the reverse complement.
TACCCAGTTCAAATATTACGCATTGCAACCAATGAGAGCACAAGGGTTAGAGGCAATTTTCTGTATATGAATGAGACCAAGGAATATCTCGTCATTTCCTTCCAACCCAGTTGGGAGGGAGCCATGGCTCTTTATTTGAGATATCATTCATTAGATTCCAGTGGAGGAATATTCTAGTGCGCATTAGGAAGCTAGGAAGTGCGCAACACTTGGGGGGGTACATTGAGGGTTCCAGAGAGCTCACCAGGTCATATATGGAGAAACCCTCCCAGCCTAGTATAGAGAATACCATGGCACTCATTTTGAGACATAAATCTCCAAAGGTTGATGGTGGAATCACTGGGGAACATTAGTTTTCGAGGAGAGGGGCGTAAACCCCCATGGGGTCCCATCTGGGGTCCAGTTAGAGAAACATAGGGACGATCGTTAGTCTTACAATCACCAAGAAGAGTTTTAAGGTCAATTCGCATCATTTGGGATAGTTTACAGGAAGATCAGATGCATATATCTAGCAATGAGAACTTTCAAGACATTTACAACAGTTGGCGCGAGTATCCAATATTGCATGCAACGGATCTATACGTGCATGTTGTCGATTATTCATGATATTTTGTATATGCATATTTCTTGTATTTTTTCATTATATTCCAATGACAATAAACTCTTATGACATATACATGATGAGTAGTTCCTAACTTTCCTACATGCACATTGTATTTCGTTGTATTTTCCATAATACATGATATTGAGTTGTGTTGGTTCCTTTTATTTCATATGCATCATATATTCTACTCAAACAAGCCATTATATGTCACACACACACACACACAAAATCACTACACAAGTTAAAAAAATAAACTAAAGTGCATCCATAAACCCCTAGAGTATCATATTTGAGAGGCAAGATATTGATTTCAATAGAGTCCATCTAGATCCATTGGATCAGGGATATTTGACTTTGATCATGGCCCTAGGATCCTCATCGCGTGCATCTTATTTCATTCCCTCCATTCATTATTTTCCTTTTGTTGGTTCTATAAAATTTAGTTCACCTCCTAAAATTCCCCCATGTTCCTCTGTGTTCAAATTCCTTTCAAGCCTCTTTGATCTCTCTCTTCCTTTGAATTCCCCTCCATATTAGCACAACATCCCTCTCCTTCTTATCTCCTACGTGACCCACCCTAGACCCCCTTTGAGACATCACCCCCCCCTCTTAGCCTAACTCTACCCCAACCTCCTAGAAGCACAATCTCAAATATAAATAAAAGTCACAGGTTCCTCCCATACCCACAATAGAAGGAGGATTCAAATCCTTTGAAGAAAAATATCCTAATCCTTCGCAACGAGGCCAAAAATCCTTCCTCTCTAAGGCCCAAAAGTGGGAAA
>ML804847.1:175613-195370 GCA_009831015.1 Picea engelmannii | reverse complement strand
GTGGAATTTGAGATAAAAACCTTAAGGACTGCTTTAGCTGTCAACCTTGATCTAACCGATGCACAGACAACCAGGTTGCAGCAGCTTAATGAACTAGAGGAGAAAAGACTAGATGCCATTCAACAAACAACCATAATTCAACAACAAAGATCACAATGGAATGAAAAAAATATCAAGAACAAGCAGTTCCAAAAAGGTAATTGGGCCCTACTGTATGATTCCCGGTTCAAAGAATTTCAAGGGAAACTGCGTACAAGATGGCTTGGACCTTACGAAGTAGACAAAATTTTTCCAAATGGAACAGTAAGGCTCCTCACAATCGATGACTCCAGAACTCCGTTACTTGTAAATAGTCATCGACTCCATCTGTACCAACGACCTATCTCTAAAGAAGATTTTAAGGCCACATGCATGGCAGACGCCCATTTTCTCTTCGTCGAGGGGGTTACTTCCCCTAATAGCAATTAATTCTTTTAAGTTAATTTTCTTTAGTATTAGATTAGATTAGATTTTGTTTACTAATAATCCCTATCAAGAAATACCATGCTACAGTCGATTTTTGCAGATTCCCGATCAAAGCACAGCCACTAGAAGAGGACGATCCCACTTCAAAGAGACGAGCTTTCATGATGCTGAAACACCACTGTTCAGCACTATTAACTTTCGCGACGCTGAAACACCACTGTTCAGCACTGTTGACCTTCACGCTGCTGAAACACCACCATTTAACACTCTTGACTTGCTCCTGATGCCGAACCACTACCATTCCACACTTTTGACTTTTCTCTATTGCCAAAACACCACTGTCAGTAATCCGCCCCCTTTCCTTCATTACTGAAACACCAAACTCACACATTTTTCCCCCATCACAGCTCAACAACCTTTTTGCCATTTTTTTTTCCCATTCCCTCACCATCCTTCATTGACGAAACAACTTCGTCCAGCAATTGTTTCGCCTTTCCCCTTCTGATGCTGAAACACCATTGTTCAACACTGTTGACTTTTTCCCCGATGCTGAAACACCACTGTTCAACACTTTTTTTGTTCCCACTCCCAAAACACTACAGTCCACCATTTCCTCACCATCTTTCATCGACGAAACAACTCCGTCCAGCAATTGTTTCGCCTTTTCTTTTCCGTTGCTGAAACACCATTGTCAGCAACCCTTCATCATTTTCTTTTCCATTGCTGAAACACCAGTGTCAGCAACCCTTCATCATTTTCTCCGATGCTGAAACACCACTGTTCAGCACTTTCGACTTTTCCCCGATGCTGAAACACCACCGATCAACACTTTTGACTTTCTTCCGATACTGAAACACCATTCATCAGCAGTTCTTCATCTACATCAAATGTTTCGTTCTTCTCTGTTCCTGAAACACCAGTCTTTCACCATCGTCTGTCGGCAAGCTTCCATGCCCTTCGATTATAGTTTGTCCTTCTAGTCAACAAAACCTCGACACAATTTATCTATTAGGTCTCCGCCACGACAGGACTACCACCGACAGGCATGATATCTTGTTGGCAGAATGAATCAAACGGTAAGACGAGGTATGTAAATATTATGTAATTCAGTTAGGCTATAGATAATGAGAAAGATTCTAAGTCATTATGACCATTCAAGTGCCATCATTACGAGTCACACTTAATGGGAGGGGAAGTACACATCAAATCCGCGATACCATCATTTCACCCAATTCACCGTCGCCATCCCCATTTCACCACCTTTTCGCGCATTTAACCACTATTCATGCATATAGTCCCTCAGAAAACTAACTTTGTGCCAGAGCTGATACACAAACTCTCGACGTTGTATCTTACTAAGCTAGTAGCCATGGGAGGAGCTGTCATACGAAATGAGCCCGCCACCACAGCGCTGCTCGAACACTATCCAACAACGTATCAAATCTTCCAGCAGGCAGGGTGGCTTAATTACTTCCGCAGACTTCAAGGATATAATGAACAACAAGTCCTACAGTTCGCCCAAAATCTTCAAGAGAACCATTCTGTCGTCGCAGGCATCCGAATATCTATAACAGAAGAAGACATAGTAGCGGTCTCAGGCCTCCCTAGGGACGACACTCGTATGTTCAGTCGGAAGCATATCATCAGGAATGTTCAGCAGAGCTTCTTCCTGCATGGGGAAAGAATTGAATTGAAGGGCAGGGGTGTTCAGCTCAGCTCACTGCCACCCCCGTGGCCAGAGGTCGCTAGATTCATCAAGCACTACCTGACCTGCGAAGGTCGATATCAGGTAGTCTACCAGCATGAATTTCTTCTACTTTCTCATTTAAGGCATAACAGATGGGTCAATATTCCCTATTATTTGCTGGGTTGTTTAAAGAATATGGCACATTACTGTAGAAAGGCCAAAGATCCAACCCTGTCACTTACCCACCACCGTCTTGTTCAATTACTCATCCACAGGGGTTTTGACCAACAAAACTGTCCACTAAATAACCCACCCATAAACCCTCAACCAGCTGTCGAAATTCCCCAGGAACAGCAACAGCAAAACCCCCCAGACTCCCCCGAAGTACCCAATATCCCGCCCACAGAACCAACCAGTCCAGTCAATTCCCCTACCCTACCAAATCCACCGCATACCTTACTAGAGTCATCCACTCCCGCCCTTCATATTCTCAGTGATGACTCTGAACCAGATAATTTTGCCTGCCCCATCATTGAAGAAAGACCCTCACGAAAATGAAAACAAATTCCCCCCTTTCCACCCTTCTTAAGGAAAAAGTGAACAAGATCCTCAACAAGGCCACCCTTTTTGACCACTACCCTAGATCCCCCACCAATTCGACTGATACCCCGTACACCTCCAACCTCCCCAATCCCAGGATCTTTGCCTATTCCAACCACGGTAGCTGAAACACAAGAACCAGCTACCCACTCAGTGGCTGAAACACAAGAACCAGCCATAGCTGACACACAAGAAATAGCTACAGCTGAAACACAAGAACCAACCGCTGATATTGAGTTACAGGAACCAGATGCCCAGACATCATTTGTTTCAAATAAAGTAGCTGAAACACAAGAACCAGCCACTGATTTTGAAATTGAATTACAGGAATCAGAGGCCTAGAATGTTGCAACACTACCCTCCTCAACCAAAGTAGCTGAAAAACCAGCTACCCATTCAATGGCTGAAACACAAGAACCAACCACTGACATTGACATTGAGATTCAGGAATCAGAGGTCGAAGGTGCTGAAACACTACTTTCCTTACACCAAGAGGTTGAAACACAAGCATCAACTGCCAAACCTGTAGTTGCTCCACAAGAACCATCTCATGAGGCTATGACTGCCACACAAGAACCAGTCATCTCACAATCCAAACCAACAATGGCTGATGTCTTGGAAGAAAACAATTTTTTAAAGTCTCAATTGGAAGCATGTCAGCAAGAATTAGCGAGGGCTAGGGAAGCATATGAAAAAGAACTAAATTTGTACACCTTAGCTCGAACAACAACCTTGTCAGAGGAGACTACAGAGTGTGTGTGTAAAGAATATATGTGTTGCCAATGTGGCGATGTTTACTATCAGGCAAGCTATAAGGTAATTCAAGTCCCAGTGCCAGGAGCAGCCCCTACTCCTTTACCCTTTATAGCCAAGGAAGAACCTGCTGCAACACAAGAACCAACAGGCCCTCCCAAGCCCAAGGAAGAACCTGTTGCAACACAAGAACCAGCAGGCCCTCTCAATCTTAAGACTGAGCCCTGCATTGCAACAAAAGAAGCCCCTACCTTTGTCACCAAGGCTGTACAGACAATGCCCATGGAGGAATTTACACCTCCCAACCAGATCAATCTCTGCACTTCCAGGGAACAATCTACTCAAACCTTACCACATCCCACTACTTTCAACGCTGAAACACAGACTCAGCTATGGGATGAGTAGGCAGAAATACAAAAATGGAAGAAACAGTATGCTGAAACACAAACCAAAAACCTGCAAGTGCACAAACAAATCTGGATAAATCATACTTACTCAAATTGGGAAGCATTAGAACAAACATGCCAGGAAGCTCGTGACCTCAAGAAAAAGAACAAAGACTTGAAAGGCAAATTGATCTTGATATTTGATTTAGTACAGAAGCTACTGGCCACAAGAAATCCATCTTGTAACTACTCCTTATTCCTTATGGAGAGACTCACATGGTTTTAGATCAAATCCATTATAGAAGGTAAACCCATGGAGTACTACAACCAGCAGATTTTGTCAAAAATTTTGTAGCAGCCTCCACCAGGGATCAGCACCTCCTCTGTGAGGCATACTTTCATAATGAGGCTATTCCAGAAAACAGGTTGCTAAACATAAATCCCCTTGTGGGGGGCATCCAAATTCGAACATTTACTTCCTTTCTCTATAATCAGATTTTGTGGCAAGATGACTTTCTGGCTACTAAGCACAATGAAGATAATCGCCTCCTCTGGATTAGACCAGAACCACATAAGGCAGCCACCTTTATCACAGAATATTATGAGTTCTTAAAAAAACCAGGGGTGACTGAACATGTTCAATAGCTACAATCAGAAGTGCTCCAGGATTGTGAGCACATCATCAGATCTATAGAGATTCCTGCCCTCCAGGCCAATAACCTGTTTTGGCAGCAATCCACGGAGAAGAGACAACAACACAATCCTTTTGGTCCTGCCAACCTAGAAGTAGCAATTTCCAGGATACCCAACTACATCCAGTGTGTTAGACATTGTGCTGAAAACTGGATAGGGTACCGATTTTATTTTCCCATCCTCTGGTTGCCAATAGAAAGGTATCAAGTCAGTTATAAGCTGCCTAAGAAGGCAGAAACAACAGCATGGCAAAGATTACAACAGGTTCTTGGTTCAGAACGCCAACGGACAGTACCTCCCACAGTTACTGCTTGAGTAACTTACATGATCAGAGTCGGTATCCAGACTCTGATTCAGAGTGAGTTGCCTGAGGACATGAAACACCTTGAGTTGGGGGGGATGTTAGGACCACACAATGTACCTTTTTGCCTATACTTTTTGCCACTATTATACTCTTGATCACCCGTATTTAAACTCATACTATCACTTTATCAAATCACTCCAAAGGTATACAACGTCCCTTCTCATTACTATACGTTTAATCTGTTTTGCATAATATTTTACATCACTCTCATACTTGACCATTGATTAGAAATGGATAAGTGTTCAAAAATGCAGATTAGCATTTAAGGCCTATTGCTGAAACACAGAACTGTCCAAGGTCGTTGTGGATGAAACACAGAACTGATGCTAAAACACGGAGCTGCTATACAGTCCGAGGTCACAGATGCTGAGACACAGAGCTGCTACACAGTCCGAGGTCACAGATGCTGAGACACAGAGCTGCTACACAGTATGAGGTCGTAGATACTGAAACACGGAGCTGTTACACAGTCCAGAGTTGCAGATGCTGAAACACAGAGGAAACCGCCAGGACCGACGATGCTGAAACACAAAGGAAGACGTTACAGTCAGCAGTCAACAAAGTTCTAACCGTCGCTCCTACACAAGAAAGTCGACACAGTCAGAGCGCAATTCACGTGGCTGAAACAGCCCGCGAATTGCGATGCTGAAACAACATCAGCAACAACGAGAAGAAGTTGTTACACCAGCCGTAACAACAATACCTCATTCATCTCCTATAATAGCATTATGTTGTGCGAGACTAGGACATCCTATTATGGTTTAGAAAGTAGATCCGACTAAAGATAGGACTCAGATACACATTGTAAATTATTGTATCGAAGGGATTTCCTCTTTAAATAAGAGGAAATTATCATTCGAGGAATCCAATTTTTATGTATTGAAGAAGCTCCAGAGAAGAGGGACGTATTCCATTTCCAGATTGTAATATGATATTTTGACAGATGAATAAAAGACTGCTTTGAGTATCCTTCTCTAGCTTTCTCGTTTCAGGGGAATCTTGTGAGAAGGGAGGGCCCACCTTCTTCACAAGATTCACCCGGTAGTTTAGAAGTGTGTTAGTATAATCTCTGTTTATGCTTTGATTAGATTTTGCTTGCTGAAACACTACTAAACTCTGTCTTAGTTTATTGAATGAAATTCATAATTCTTTAGCAATCTTGTGTGATGATTTTATGAAGCTAGCCAGAGATTGGGTTAAGGGTTCCTGCTCAGAAAGGAAGGGATCAGAACATCCTGTTCTCTGTAGATTTCAATTACTTCTGCAAGTGTGCTAGCCAGAGATTGGGTTAAGGGTTCCTGCTCAGACAGGAAGGAATCAGAACATCCTGTCCTCTGTAGATTTCATTTAATTCTGCAAGTGTGCTAGCCAGAGATTGGGTTAAGGGTTCCTGCTCAGTTAGGAAGGGATCATAACATCCTGTTCTCTGTAGATTTCAATTACTTCTGCAAGTGTGATAGCCAGAGATTGGGTTAAGGGTTCCTACTCAGAAAGGAAGGAATCAGAACATCCTGTCCTCTGTAGATTTCAATCACTTGTGCAAGTGTGTTAGCCATGGATTGGGTTAAGGGTTCCTGCTCAGAAAGGAAGGAACCAGAACATCATGTTCTCTGTAGATTTCCATTATTCCTGCAAGTGTGCTAGCCAGAGACTGGGTCAAGGGTCCCTGCTCAGAAAGGAAGGGATCAGACTATCCTGTTCTCTGTAAACCTCAATCTCACAAGTATGCTAAACAGAAATAGGGCTTAAGGTTCCTGCTTAGAAAGGAAGGAACTAGATGGCCTTGTTCTCTGCTAAATAGAGTTAACTTCTTCTGCATTATTGTTTTCATGAAAGAATGTTAGTACTAAAGTCTCTGTTTGAGAGTAAGGGTCATGTTCTCTGGTTGCAGAATAGTTGTTCTTTCCTATTGCAAGTGTTATTGTAATGTAATCCAAGATTCTTAGATTAATCTTTAAGATCTGCAATAGGGAAGTTGCTTTCCTGTGATTTAATTCAGAACTTCAGTTTATTCAAGCAAGTGTGATTAGTATAAGTTTCTTTACTACAACTCTAAGTTGCTTTTGGAATTGAGCATATATAGTGCATGGTTATCTTTGAAATAAAAAGACTTCCCTGGGTTGACAATTCATGTATCACTCGATTGTTTGAATCAATTAAGCAATTATAGTGACCAACATGCGTAAGTCTATTAAGCAGGTTGCCATTGTAACTATTCCACCCTATCCCCGCCCCTTCTGGACTTGATCACGCGAAGTTGGATTTCATCACCAACTAGTACGGTCATCGAGAGCAGGTCCTATTTGCTTGGTTGTGATTCTTAGATTCTATTAGCGTGTGTTGTTTCTACTTAGTGGACCTTAGGTTGAGTCAGTGTTAATGGCATCGAATCCTGGGAGTACCAATGGAGGAACCCCTTCTTCTGGGGAACCTTACACCTTTCCTTCATTTGGAAACTTTGGTCCTCCGTATGTTTCCACACTGAGTCTTCCAAGACTCACTATTGGATTACCAGTTTGTTTGTTCCCCACTCCGATGATCCCAAATCCTCCCATGTTTCGGTTGCACCTAATACTTTGGATGTCAATATAACACCCACACATCAACCTCACATAGACTTTTCGCCTTCTTTGCCCATCAAGTCTCCTTCCATTTCTCCTTCTTCACCTAGTGAAAGATCTAAAGCAAGTAGCCAGGATGATCAGAAGAAGAAGAAATGGAAAGAGAAGAATAAGAAGAGCCCAAAAAGGACCAAGGCGCCAACAACATCAGATGTTGGCTCTAAGAAACCAGTTACTATTAATAGTACTGGGAGTGTTGATGAGATCAACAAGATTGAAAAGAAGAATCCAAAACCCAAATTCCCTTGCAGCCTTTGTAAGGGTGACCACTTTCTGAGGGATTGCCCCGGTCTTACCCAGGTATTAGAAATGTGGTCATCCACGTCATCGACCTCTGTCAGTCATGTCAATGATACCCCATCAACTAGTGATGTTCAGGTTGGTAAGAAGAAGAAAACTGTCAAGTTCCCTTGCATGTTATGTAGAAGTAATCATTACTCTCACCTTTGTCCTTGTATGGACGAGGCTTCTTCTCTTTTGGAAAAACTTCAACTTCCAAAAGGTTATCGTAATATTTCCTCCGATCCATCGTTGGTTGATGGACTGGTCAATCCGGTTCCACCCCCGGTCAGTCCGGTTGATTAGGTGGTCAATCTAGTTTCCTCCTCGATTGAAACACGAACTCAAGTGGCTGATCCAGTCCCTTCCTCGGTCAGTCCCACCTTTCATCTGAAGAGTGCTAAAGTGACTGATCCAGTCCCTTCCTCAGTCAGTCCCACCCTTCATCCGAATAGTTCCAAAGTGGTTGATCCAATTCCATCATCAGTCAATCCCACTCTTCCTTTGAAGAGTGCCTGCATGGTCGATCCAATCCAATCATCGATCGATTCTACTCCCCTTCTAGAGAGTAAACTCGACACTACCCATGTTTTTCTTGTTAATACAGACTCTACCATGCCTGGGGGAATTCCTCCTCCTCCTGTGCAACCCCCTCCAAGTACTGAAGCCATCCTTTTTTATTGGGGTGTGCTAACTGGACCTCGTCTTCCCTATCATGTTCCTTTCTAGATTACAGTTCAGGTTCGTGGTCAGGACGTTCCTCAAATGCTGATAGATGAAGGTGTGTCCATTAGTATTTTGTCTTTTGTTGCTTGGTATGCTTTGGGTTGTCTGTAGCTTGCACTGGTTACACATAATCTATTAGCTTTTAACAGAAGAACTAGTCAACCTTTAGGGATCCTTCCTCAGTTTCCTATAACTTTGGGAGGGAAAACTGTCTTTATCGATGTTATGGTAGTCCTAGACCCCTTGGATTTCTATTTACTCCTTGGGCGGGATTATGTCTATGCTATGAAAGTTATTATGTCCACCCTTTTCCGTGTGATATCTTTCTCTCACGATGGAAGAATTGTGACTATTGATCAACTTTCATTCATCGGCCCTGACTGGGTTACCTCCCTAAGTGGTTCTTATATGCAAACAGTATCACCCCTGCCGCATGTCAATTATGTGGCGTTGTCTCCCATGACCTCAACTTCCGATGATTTGTATCCGGTAGTTGACATGGTGATCTCTTCGGTAGGGTTATTGGAGCTTGATCTCCTTACCCCTGTCACGACCCTCGACATGTGTTCCTTCCAGAGTGATTCTCTTCCATCTGACGAAGATCTCTTGGAAGCCATGACCGAGTTTTGTCCCTTGACATGGTATCCTAACATAGCATTATCCTCTTGGAAGCCATGATCAAAAGGAAGCCACGAGCATAGTTTCTCTTCTCTGTGGCAAGCTCGTTAAAAAATGAAACAGAGGTCACGAGCATAGTTTCTCTTCTCTGTGGCAAGCTCATTAAAAAATGAAACAGAGGCCACTAGCTTTCATACTGGGGGCATGTCACGAGCATAGTTTCTTTTCTCTATGACAAGCTCGTTAAAAAATGAAACAGAGGCCTTGAGCATAGTTTTCCTCTCTGTAGAAAGCTCGTTAAAAACTGAAACAACGATCTGGGGATCGAACCTGGAACCTTGAGCATAGTTCTTTTCCTGTGTCAAGATCGTTAAAAAATGAAACAATCACCTCTCCCTTCAAGTCGAGTCTTTCGCCAGATCTCGTAGATGTCGAGTCGATTCTTTCGTTAGGTCTCATTTTTGAACCTTCATTTCATCCACCTGTATCCTTTTTCTCCATCTAGCACAGAAATTAGTGACAACCTCAAACTCGGTGAATGAATTTAATCTTGGGGGGCATGTCTCGAGCCTTTGATGATCATTCTGGAGTCAAGTCACCAGCTTTCAAGCTAGGGGCATACCGAGCTTAGTATTTGTTCTTTCTCGTGCTCGTAAATACATGAGAATGTAACCAGGTAAACTTTTATCTCTTTTTCGGACCCGTATGGATACGAACATATGAAAAAGGAACCCCCCTGGAGTCTACTTTAAACCCTTTTCAGACTCTCTAAATATGAAAAGATTGTCGAGCGACCTTGCTTCCTTTCACACTCGTTAAAAGGTCAGAAAGGGCGTCTTGCGAGCGATAGTTTAACCCTTTTTTGGTCTCGTTGGACTGCTGTATGAAAAAGGAACTGAGAGAGTTATCTTTTAAGCGTTTTTCCAAACTCTATAATCCCAAAAAACCTTCGAGTTTTCTGTCTTTGGACTCGTTAAAGCACACATCGACAGGCCCGTACGGGACTGATCCCTTACTTCTTCCGGTTCGTTAAACAAATGAAGAGGAACTTACCGAAGGTGAGTTATATCGAGCATGTGTTATCCTCCTCGAGCTCGTTAAATCAAAAAGAGGTACTCATCTATCTGGATGGGGGAAAAATTGAAAGGAGAAAGCCAAGCAGTCTCTTGGGAACATCATCCAACACTTCTTAGAGTCGCCCTTGAACACGACACTTTGTCACTTTGCATATATCATAATCCGCTAAACCTCTGCACTGAGCCAATCCTCCGAGTTCCTTTCACTCCTTTGGGTCACCCGACGCAAGTCACAGTATCCATTGCATAGTTTTGGTCCATGTCATGTTTTTCTATTGTGCCTCAGTGTTCAAGGGAAGTATCCGCCTCGAGAGTCATCCATCCCAAGTATCTTGCCTCAAAACCTGTGTCAGTCCATGTCTGTTTGATCTGCCAATTACATCTCCATGTCCGTTTCATGTCATTGATGGGGGATACATCAAGGCCCTCCCTCGACGAGTCTATTCATGTCGACTCCAACACATTATCCGAGAATCATACTTAGAAACTAGTTAGTACTTTGGGACATGCATGCCTCAATGGCAGGCCTCCTCACATTCTATAGTTGGTTTACATCATTGACCACTGATCGAATGATTCCACGGGTGTTCGAATTCAGCTCATCTATTCACATTCACTAGAATTTACTAGGGTACCTTGGGAATCATCGACATTAATGGTGATCTCCCTCGCACTTGTTAACGGTTCACACCATTGACCGGTAATCAAGTGGTTTCTGCCATGTTCGACGTCAGGACATCTATTCACATGGTTAGAATCATATCACGTTGGGATTGGTAAGAAGACCCTGGGTTGGGTAATCACTTTGATATCCACTTTTCCCAGGCTGCGAAAGAATTTCCATTGGACAAAGAACACATACATTGTTACATAGATCCACTTTGTATTGGTCGTGGCTATGTCTTGTCATCTCGTAGATCCACTGTGTATTCTTCGTGGCTACGATCAGTCTGAGTCATCAGAGTATAGATCCACATTGTATCTTTGGTGGATATACCTTTTTATCAAAACAATTATGGATCCACAGTGTATTTTATGGTGGCCATATCCTGTTAAGTCTTGATCGCCCAAGCATAGGTATGCCTACCTTGGGTTTTGAAATATGTCATGATACTTGTTGGATGTTTGTGTGCAACTTCTGTCAGGTTCTCCGAGTCTATACCCTTGCTTGGACATCTAAAAAGTATTTCAGTTATCTGTTGGCATCTTCTAACTTCATACTTTGGGGGGCACTCTGTTACACATCAAAATTACTCAGCTCGATAAGTGTCGCGTGTTCCTCTCAATTGTCGTAAGTGTCGCATCTTCCTTACAACTTTCACAAGTGTCGCAAGTTGGTCACAAGTGTTGCAAATGATGTTCAGACATACTGCCATGACAAACGACACTAAGGGGACACTTATAACATCTCATATGCTTGATTTGAAGAAGGAGAAATGGTTTACTGAAGTCAAACAACTCTTGACACCTGAAGAGAACCCTAAAATAAAGGTTTTGAGGAGGAGCGCTCCTCCATCTCAGCCCTAGAAGCATTGGAGCTCCCCTACAAGGCTTCAGGGAGCGTTATAACACTCCCCATCCCCCTCTAAAGGAGCGCTACTCATCTTGAAAGCGTTGGTGCTCCCCTAAGGCTTACCAGGGAGCGCTACAACGCTCTGATGCCCCTTCTAAGGGAGAGATGCCTAATCTAAGGTAGTGGTTGGCCCGTTGAGGAGAATAAGGGGAGGATCTTTCGAGATTAGGAGGCAGTTGTGTTCGAATTCTTGGTTTCATCAAGATATCCCTGATCTAAGGAGAAGGTTCCCAACTTGTTCTAAAGATAACTCAAGAGGTTAAGCTCTTCTTAACCTATATAAACAGGCTCTACGATGGTGGAAAGGGGGAAGAATTGAAGATATGAAACTTATGAACTTGGAGAAAACTCACAGTCAGCCAAAGGAGAGTGATCAGTGAAGCTGCTGTTATCCAGGTTGTGGATCTTTCAGGCAAGGGTTAGACAAAGAGGACTCGACGAAGCTGTCGCATTCGCATCTACGATTGTAAGTATTGTTGTCATTATTCTCATCAATATGACACGCTTGGCCTATTTCTTTCTAGTTTGTGTCTAATGTTGCACGAACTTATCATTAACTGATAGATCTGTTTTCAATCTAATATCAGTAGAGTAGGAAGTAGTCGTATCTTGTTTTTCCACAGGGTCAAGTGAGAAGCAAAGGATCGAAGCGCAACCCGGAGCGTGCAGGGACAAACATCGATAAAAGGTACTTTTGTCATCCTTCTTTCTCATGTGTTAGTTTAGATAGATTTGAAAGCAAGTCAGTGTCCATGTTAAGCATTTTCTGTCTAGAGTTAGGATCAATATCTTAGAGGCAATCTACCTGTCTGCAGGGAGATTTTCCTACAACAGTTTCAAGTGTATGAATTTCATGGTGTTGGTTATTTTTCGCATTTATATTTAGTATCAAAAAAAATTTAGTGAGTCATTTTAGCAGTAATGTGATCCAACTGGGGGTTGGGTATGTTACATCCTAAGAAAATTCCTAGATAGTGGATGTAGAAATATTATGACATGGGAGACAGAAGTTGAATCGAATATCTAGATGATTCAATGAGGACTCAAGTCAATTTGGGCTCAGGCAATATTCTAAAAGTCATAGGAAAATGAATGGTCAACATCCAGACCAAACAAGATCATAAAACACACATACAAGATGTGTATTATGCCCCAAGTTTGAAACATAATATTATTAGTGTTGGCCAACTTGCTCAAAAAGGGTATGATTATTTTAATTTTTAAGGGAAATGATTGTTTTATATATGATAAACCTTCTAGTAAGATGTTGATTTCTAGGGTTAAGATGACAAAGAATATAATGTATCCTCTTTCCATGAATTATGATAGAGATGTCCACTTGTGCAAAAGGAAATATGTTTGGATGATTTTTGGTTGTGGCATCTCACATTTGGTCATTAACATTTTGGTGGTCTAAAACTATTGCAACATAAAAATATGGTTGAAGGGTTTCCTACCATTCAAGATCCAACTAGTTCATGTGAAAGATGCATTATGGAAAAGAAGCACGGTGACAATTTTCCTAGAGGGGTGTCTTATAGAGCAAAGGCACCATTGGGGTTGGTTCATACAGATCTATGTGGCCCAATGCAGACCCAATCACTAGGAGGAAGCTACTACTTCCTATCCTTCATAGATGATTACAACAGAAAGACTTGGGTGTACTTTCTGGCAAAGAAATAAAAAACTTTTGATAAGTTCATAGAATTCAAGGCAATGGTGGAGAAGTAAAGTGGTCATCATATTAAAGTGTTGAGATCAAATAGAGGGGGTGAATATGATTCAAATGTTTTTCATGATTTATGCAAACATCTTGGGATCAAAAGACAATTTACAACAAGGTATACACCTCATCAAAATGGTGTAGTTGTAAGGAAAAATAGAACCATTAGTAATATGGTTATAAGCACGTTGAAAGAAAAACAATTGTCAAATGATTTTTGGGGAGAAGCAGTGGCTTTCTCTATTTATGTCTTGAACAAATCTCCTACTAAAAGTGTGAAGAACAAAGTTCCACAAGAAGCATGGATAGGTATAAGTTGTAGTGTAGCGCACTTCATAGTATTTGGTTGTGTGGCATATGCTCATGTGCCTAAAGAAATGAGGAGGAAAATAGATGAAAAAAATTAAAATTGCATCTTTCTTAGGTACAATCATTAGTCCAAGGAATATAAATTGTATAATCCAATGACAAAGAAGGTCATAATAAACAAATATGTTGAATTCAAAGAATATGAAGCATGGTATGGAAGCATAGAAAAGACTATATATGTTGGAGCAGTAATACGTCAAACAAAAGATGAAGCAAAGGAGTAGATTGCACAAGGTGGACAACAAGGTTCACAAACTCAATCACTAATAAAATATAATCCAACAAGGAATACAAGATTTTTTGCTCAGGGTGAGTCATCTATCCTAGTAGCCCAATCTACTCCTACTTCTCAATCAAGCAGTGAATTTGATTCTACAATTTCCTCCTTAAGGTTTAGAAAGACTAGAAGTTTAAGAGAAATATATGAAGATCTAGATGTGAATTCAAATTTTGCATTATTTTCTTGTCAACCCACGTGTTTTAAAGAATCAATTAAAGAACAAAATTGGGTCTAAGAAATGGACAAAGAAATTGATTCCATAGAGAAGAATGATACATGGGATCTAGTAGAATTGTCAGATTACAAAGACTGCATTGGTGTAAAATGGGTTTACGAAACCACGTTTAATGAGAAAGGAGAAGTTGACAAGTAAAAGACAATATTGTTAGAAAAAGGTTTTTCATAATAGCATGGAGTAGATTATGGTGAGACCTTTGCACTAGTTGCAAGGTTAGATATAGTTAGAGCTATCTTAGACGTAACAACTCAAAATAGGTGGAAAGTTTATCAAATGGATGTCAAGTCAACATTATTGAATGGTATTTTAGAATAACAAGTATATGTGGAGCAACCACCAGGATATTTGATTAAAGGACAAGAAGATAAAGTCTACAGATTGAAGAAATATCTGTATGGGATTAAGCAAGTTCCCAAAGCTTGGTATAGTAGGATTGATTCATATTTGATCAATATTGATTTCAATAAAAGCAACAATGAGCCCACAATGTATACAAAGGTGAATAAGCAAGGTCAAATATTGATTGATTGTTTATATGTTGATGATATGATCTTTACAGGAAATTTGTCAATGGACACGAGTTTAAAGCAACCATGAAACATGAATTTTAAATGACTGATTTTGGGTTAATGAGATATTTACTTGGTATTGAATTTCTTCAATTGAATTTAGGAATTTTTTCATTTCAGGAAAGGTATTCCATGGATGTGTTAAAGAGGTTCAGGATAATGAATTGTAAACCAACACCAATTCCAATTGCAATAGTGAAAAAGATTAGCAAAGAGAATGTGGGATCCAACGTAGATCCAACTCTATTCAAGAGATTGGTTGGCAATCTCATGTACCTCACTGCCACTAGGAAAAAAATTATGTATGTTGTCAGTTTGATTTCCAGGTTCATGGAGTCTCCAAAATATTCACATTGGCAAGTTGGGAAAATAATTATGAGATATATCATTGGAATAACAGGATATGACATATTATATTCCGACACTAGTAATGATTTCTTGATTGGATATAATGAAAGTGATTTATGTAGGTAGTATTGATGACAAGAAGAGTACTTCAGGATATGTCTTCCATATTGGTTCAGGTGTGATTTCATGGGAACCCAAGAAGCATCCCATTGTGATGATTTCATCAACCGGAGCTAAGTATGTAGCAACAACAGAGCAACTAGTCAAGGAGTTTGGTTACGCAGAGTATTGGGTGATCTTCTACAAGGACAAGAAGGACCAAATCCAATGTATTTTGACAACAAATCAACAACAGCTATGCCAAAGAACCATGTTTTTCATAAAAAATAAATCATATTGATACTAGATATAATTTTATTAGAGATATTGTAAACAATGGAGCAATCTACTTGGAATCTTGTAGATCAAAAGACCAATTGGTTGACATTTTTACAAATTCATTGGAAAAATATGTGTTTGAGTTGTAAATGTGTTGAACTTGCACAGAATAGATCTAGCTAGCAAATGACATACACAATTTGCAAATAAAATATGAGAAAAGAGAAGCAGGAGAGAAAGAATGGAAGAATTCTCATTAACCAAATGAATGAATGATAATTTACACATGATATACTCTGTATAACTCAATTAATGTGCACTGGAAGAAAATAAAATGTGCCATATTGGTGGTCTAGAATGATATGGAAACACACTAGTAGTTACAGGAGTAAACTTCCACCTAGTCTAGTCTCTGAGGCAGTTACGGGAGTGAACTGCCACCTAGTATGAGTTAACTAGTCTCTCAGTCTTCAATTAACTGAATGAAACAGAGTGAAGTGAGGAGTATATCATGGAATCATGAGTAATGCGCTAGTCTGGTGATGATCCCAATGATGCATGGTGATAATCCCAATGTGGCATCTAGACTCCACTCAACTGATCAAACTGAAGTGTGAACTGAAGAGAATATTCTCCTAGAGGAATATTCTCCCTAAACTATAGGAGAGTGAATAAAAACTAATAAACATAGGGAAAACATTAGGAAAAATAAATCCTAGGTGTGTGTGAAGTATCTCCAACACCCCCCTGAACATAACTATGGTGAAAATAAAGAATGTGTCGGTGTGTGTGAAGTATCTCCAACACCCCCCTGAACATAACTATGGTGAAAATAAAGAATGGGTCCCGACAACAAAGCCATGTTAGGTACCCAAATACAAAAGATACAATGAAATAAATGATGAAAGAGGGAACACCTCATGGGAAACCCCCCCCCCCCCCTCAAGGTACAATGTATGTAAAAATAAGAACTAATAGTTGCTAGGAAACTGTGTCCTTCACTCCAAGATGACTGCGCAGAGAATGGAACTTATTCTCAGTGAAGGTCTTGGTGAAGATGCCCGCAGTTTGTTCTACCGAAGGACAAAAATGCAGGTCGATGATCCCCTCGTGTTCTAAGTTCCATATGTAGTGCATGTGGATCTCGATGTGATTCATCCGCTGCCTATGAACTGGATCTCTGCATAACTTCAGAGTGCTCTGGCTGTCACACCATATATCGATCAATCGATGAAACTGAATGCCCAACTCGGTGAGAAAATGTTGTAGCCACATAACATGAATGGTTATGTTAACTAACCCTATGTACTCTG
Organism: Picea engelmannii; assembly: GCA_009831015.1. Lineage (NCBI taxonomy): Eukaryota > Viridiplantae > Streptophyta > Pinopsida > Pinales > Pinaceae > Picea > Picea engelmannii. The sequence goes on along the minus strand of ML804847.1, from coordinate 178,311 downwards.
CCTCGGCTAAAGATATAGAAATAACAATCCGCTTCTTGCTCGACCAATAGATAGGCCTAGAACCAAGACTGAGTCAGTAACGATAAGTGGACTTGTGATCAATGTTATCACCAACCTAGTCATAATCAGTGAACCTGGTGAGGTCCAATGTAGAGTCTATTGCATAGTGAATCCAAAAGGTGATGGTTCTCTGTACGTATCAAAGGATACTCTTTGCATCCTTCCAATGTATCTCATGTGACTCCTGCATGAATCTGGAGACTGCTCTAACTGCATAGGAGAGGTCTGGTATGGAGTGTGTGAGATACAACAAACTCCCCAATAACTATCTCTACAGTGTGTTGTCAACCAGTGGAGTGTCCCCTCCATCATCAAGTCTGAATCCTGATAGGAAAGGAGTCGGAGCAGACTTGCAAAATGTCATGTGAAATCTCTCAAGGAGAGCTCGTGCATACTTGGCATGAGACAGTTTGATTTTTGATGCATCCTGATTGATCTCAAGTCCAAGGAATAAATGTGGCGGACCCATGTCCATCAAAAATAACCTATCATGACAAATTCTCTTGACTGCAACAATCATTTAAATCGAGCAACCAATGATCAACAAATCATCAACATACAGAACTAGGAGTAGAAGTGAATTAGTCATCCTGAGCATGTAAACATTCGGGTCTAACTTACAATGTAAAAATTTTCATGACAATAGGTAGGATTCCATATTGGAACATCATTCCCTTAGAGCCTACTTGAGGCCATAAAGAGACGTCTTTAGTTGACAGACCAAACATGAATCTTACATAAATCCATGGGGTTGCTCTATATATATCTCCTTAGAGAGATTGTCGTGAAGAAATGCATTCTTCACATCCATCCAATGGACTTCCAATCCCTTGGATGTCGCAATGGAAAGTGCCAAATGTATGGAATCCATCTTCACTACTAGAGAGAAGGTCTCATCATATTCAATGCAATGCACCTTTTGAAAGCCTTTGGAAACTAGCCTGGCTTTGTATCTGCTAACTTATCCATCCGATGTGCTCTTGGTCCTATATACCCATTTGCACTTGACAAGTTTTCTTCCTAGAGGAAAGGGAACCAGATCCCAAGTCTGGTTCTCGAGGAGGGAATTGTAATCCTCCTACATGGAGGATTCCCAAAAGGGATTTCCAACAGCCTCGCCATAGGACTGTGGATTTGAATATTGAACCAAGAAGAGATGCCTGGGTGGCATCAGTTCAATGGCATTAAGTGAAAGAGGATATTCATCGAAATCAGATCGAGTCCTCCTAGTATCAGCTAGATCCCCAATAAGATCTCCTGCATCCTCAAGAGTAGTCTTGGCCCACTTGGGCTTCTACTATGGCTTTGCATCTGCATCTACATGCACTAACTCTACATCTGATAGTACTGACTCTATATATGGATCATCTGAATCCTATGAATCAAAACTCTCATCTGAAGAAGAGTCAGCATGCGCATGCTCATCATCTCTGACAGGTGGAAGAAAAAAAGTGTTTGCATGTGACTRTTGAGGTACATGCGAGACACTTTCCTTGAATTGGACACTTTGCTCAATGATGAGTTGGTTTGAGGAAATATCAATGAGTATGTATCCCTTCACACTATCAAGGTATCCAACAAAGATACACTATTTTCTCTCTGGATTAAGTGYCTTCCTCTTCTCAGATGGAATCATGGCCCATGCATGTGAACTGGAAATACAGAAGCAGGTCACTTCTTATTTGAGGCCGCTCCATGCCTCGTAGGGGGTCTTATCCTTGACAGATCTATGGGGAGATCTATTTTGGATGTAGGTTTCACAACTAAGTGTTTCATCCCATAATATATATGGAAGCGACTTTTCATGTAGCATGTAAGATGCCATCACTTTATTGTCAGTTTCAATGGTCAGAGGAATGTCTGAAGAGCTTTGACAGTTTCAATGGTCAGAGGAATGTCCGAAGAGATTTGTCAGTTTATATGGTCAGAGGAATGTCCGAAGAGCTTTGACACACTGAAACAAAAAATGGTTACTTACCCTATTATGGTTTTCCCAGATTGGAGTAAGGAATTCCATGTGCATGAATTCAACGGCATGCAGAATCCCAACATTTCTTTTTCATAAATGGGTTTACCCAGATTCTTTTCAGACAGTTGTTTTCTAGTGAAGGATAAAGGTCGACCCTCTTGCATAAGGACAGCGCCAATTCCTTTCCCTGAGGCGTCGCATTCCAACACAAATGTCTTTGTGAAGTCGAGAAGGGCCAGAACCGGAGTGGTGCACATGGTTGTCTTCAAAGTTTGAAAAGCTTGAGTAGCTGTTGGGGTCCAAGTGAAAGAGTTCTTTTTAAGGGGAATTGTGCGAGGCACTGCAATCTTTTCATAGTTCTTGACAAACTTGCGATAATACCCTGTGAGGCCCAAAAATCCACCCAAGATTTTGAGAGTCTTAGGGTGCGGCCAATCTTGCATAGCTTCAATCTTTTTCGGGTCCACCCTGACGCCATCCTTTCCCACTAGATGACCCAAGTATTCTACTTCGGATGCACCAAAATCACATTTGGATTGTTTCAGGAAAAGCTGGTGCTGAGAGAGTAGGCTGAGAACTTGATCCACATGAGTCAGATGGTATGTCCATGTCTTGCTATATATGAGGATATCATCAAAGAAAACTAAGACAAAATGACGGAGAAAAGGG
>ML804847.1:153813-172996 GCA_009831015.1 Picea engelmannii | reverse complement strand
GCTTCAGGAAATCTAGGCCGATCCGTACACAGGTGTTGTCTGATGCGCTACCACTCGAAGGGGTACCAACAGGGGTTACAAGGGTGGCCAACAAATGTGCGCTTAAGAACCACTTGTATTTCCTGCGTGTATGAATCCCACAACCGCGGGTTTATGTGCGTAACGATAGATCTCTGTGGCTTAAAGACGTCGAAATATGTCTCTACCCTGAAAAAAATTTACCCACAATTTCTGCCAAGGAAATTTCTCTGATACCACTTGCAAGATACCAGATATATAAAATATGCAGAACAGAAATGAAATGCTAGAAATGACAGAATAACAGTAAAATATCCAGCATAATCTTCACAATACACAGAAATGATATACGAAATAGCAACAGAAATAGCACTTTGAATCAGATAGCAATGTTCACAGGCCTCTTCGAGGGGGCAACCTCCAGTCGAGCAGCGCTCTGTTACAATAATCTCCAAGCTAGGGTTTTCATACCCTCGACTCTTATTTATACTAATATGTCTATTAAGAGAAGCATCTAGAGGAAGATCCTTCTAGAAGCGGAAGCTTCTATGAGGTCTTCTTACATCCACCTTATTCTATTTTATTGAAAGGTCTTATTAATATTGACCTTTATTACATCTGAATACATTGACCTACCTATGTGCAGGTTAGGACCTTAACATAAAGGGATAAGGCTTATCATGACAGACACATCAAGATGAAGGCATTCAATCAAGGAGATTTGGTATTGTTATATGACAACAAGTTCATCCAACATCCAGGGAAGTTCAGGACACATTGGCTAGGGCCATTTGAGGTTGTCTATGTTACAAAGGGAGGAGATACACAGTTGATCTAATATACCATATATAAAATCTATGTAGAACAGAAATAAAATGCTAGTAATGGAAGAATAATAGCAATATAACTAGAACATTCACCACAATAACACTGAAATGATATAAGAATAACAACATAAATAGCACTTTGAATCTGAAAGCAATGCTCACAAGCCTCTTCGAGGGGGAAACCTCCAGTTGAGAAGATCTCTATTACAATAATATCCAATCTAGGGTTCTCATACCGTTGACTCCTATTTATACTAAAAAGAAGCATCTAGAGGAAGATCCTTCTAGAAGCAGAAGCTTCTATTAGGTCTTCTTATATCCGCCTTATTCTATTTTATTGAAAGGCCTTATTAATATTGAACTTTATTACATCTGAATATATTGTTCTACCTATGTTCGGGTTAGGAACCTAACATGTCTACCCCCTAAAAAACAATGTTGTCCTCAAGGCTTGAGATGAGGACATTGTTGCAGAATGGTCGTTGGTTCCCAAGTGGCGTCTGCTAGAGTTGTATCTTTCCACTGGACTAGCACTTTCATGATGGTTCTTTGACGTAGGCGACACTCACGCTGGTCCAAAACTGCTTCTGGTTGTAGCCAAATGGATCCTTCTTCAGCTAACTTTGGAAGGTTGGCTTGAAATTGGCACTTAGCTCCAATCACCTTCTTTAAGCATGAAACATGAAAAACAAGATGTAGCTTCGAATGGCTGGGAAAAGCTAACTGATAGGCGACTTGTCCAACATGCTTGAGCACAATATAAGGACCATTAAATTTGGGCACTAGCTTCTGACAATGCTTGACCTTGAGGGAAGTTTGCTTGTAAGGTTGCAGTCGAAGAAACACCTGATCCCCTTCTGCAAATTGACGTTCAGAGTGACCTTGATCTGTTTGTTGCTTCATGCGATTCTATTCCATGAACAAATTCTTTTTGAGGGTATGCAGAATAACCTCTTGAGTTGTAAGTGTTAGGTAAACTGCCTGGACCTTCGAGGCACCCGGTAAGTATGAGAGAATTGAAGGTGGCTTATATCCATATACCGCTTCAAAAGGAGTCATGCGTGTAGTTGTATGGTATGAAGTGTTGTACCACCATTCAACTAGGGGTAACCATTGAGCCCACTGATTATTCTTTTCCGAGGAAAAACACCTCAAATATGTTTCCAAACACTTGTTGACAACTTTCGTTTGGCCATCAGTTTGGGGATGATAAGCTGTGCTGAGATGCAATTCTATGCCTTGTATCTTGAACAGTTCTTGCCAAAAATTACTTGTGAAAGTTTAGTCGTGATCAGAAACAATAGAGTGCGGCATACCATGAAGCTTGAAGACCCGATCCATGAAGATTTGAGCCACCGTGGATGTTGTAAACGGGTGTTGAAGGGAGCAGAAATGAGCATACTTGGAAAGGCGATCAACAACCACCATGATGACAAATTTATTTCCCGATTTGGGTAAGCTGGTAATAAAATCCATACAGATATCCTTCCAAATAGCAAGTGGAATCGGGAGCGGTTGTAGTGTGCCCGACGATTTGACTGTTTCTCCCTTGTTGCATTGACACACGTCACATTCAGCTACAAAATTATGAATGTCTTGTTTCATACCATCCCAGAAAAAGGAACGTTTGACCCTGTCATAGGTTTTGGTGAACCCAGAGTGCCCTGTTGTGGGTGTAGCATGAAGCTCAGAAAATCCCGTGGATTTAATCTTTGATTGTTTACTTAAATGCAAATGACCTTTGTATCAAAGTTCCTCATGGAGCCAAGAGTACCCTGGGGAAGCTGGAGCATTGGACTGCAATTGCTGGATCAACTGCGAACTTTTGGGATCTTGTAGCCATTCCTGGCGAACAACTTGGAGCCAATCTGGTACAATGAATGGAAGAGAAAAAAGGGATCCTTCATCTTCATATTTTCGTGAAAGTTCATCCGCAACCACATTGTATTTTCCTTTATTATAAATGATCTCATAATCATATCCAAAGAGTTTAGTCACCCATTTTTTTTGTTCTGGGGAGGAAATGCGTTGTTCCAGAAAATACTTGAGGCTTTGATTGTATGTCTTAATTTGGAACCGTTGCCCCAATAGATAAGGATGCCACAGATCCATTGCATGTAGAATAGCTAACATTTCCTTTTCATAGATGGATTTGCCTAGATTTCTTTCAGATAGTTGCTTTCTAGTAAAGGCCAAAGGTCAACCCTCTTGCATAAGGACAACACCAATTCCTTTCCCGGAGGCATCACATTCCAACACAAAGGTCTTTGTGAAATCAGGAAGGGAAAGGACTGGAGTGGTGCACATGGTCATCTTCAAGGTTTGAAAAGCTTGAGTAGTGGTCAGAGTCCAAGTGAAAGAGTTCTTTTTTAGGAGAGTAGTGAGAGGTGTTGCAATCTTCCCATAATTCTTAACAAACTTGTGATAATACCCTGTTAAGCCTAGAAATCCATGCAATATCTTAAGAGTCTTTGGGTGAGGCCAGTCTTGCATAGCTTCAATCTTTTTAGGATCCACCCTGACACCATATTTGCCAACTAGATGACCCAAGTATTCTACTTCTTAGGCGCCAAAAGCACATTTAGACTGTTTCAGGAAAAGTTGGTGCTGAGAGAGTAGATGGATAACTCGATCCACATGAGCAAGATGGTTTGTCCAGGTTTTTCTATAGATGAGGATATCATCAAAGAAAACTAAGACAAAATGGCGGGGAAAAGGATGGAAGATATGATTCATGAGGCTTTGGAAGGTGGAGGGGGCATTACACAAGCCAAAGGGCATGACCAAAAATTCATAGTGGCTCTCATGAGTTCTAAAGGAAGTCTTGGGAATATTTTCCTCTTTCATACGTATATGGTGGTATCCTGAACGAAGATCCAGTTTAGTGAAGAATTGGGTGCCACTCAATTCATCCAAGAGGTCATCAATGACATCACAAAAGTCAGGACACATTCGCCAGGAACCTTTTTTCTTTAGGAGCATGACCACAGGAGACAAATAGGGGCTCGTACTAGGGCGGATAGCACCTGCATTAAGGAGTTCCTGGACCATTTTCTCAATTTCATTTTTTTGGAAAAAGGGGTGATGATACAGACAGATATTGGGAGGAAAGCTTCCTGGTAGAAGGGGAATGGAATGATCATGAACACTATGGGAAGGAGGGAGGCCTTGGGGAGTGGAAAAGACCAAGTGATGTTTAGAAAGGATGGCTTGGAGGTCTTGTGGTACTAAGGGTGTCTCTGTTGCTTGTATGGCATGGAGTTGGGCGATAACACTAGAATGACCTTTTTTGAGCAGATTTCCCATGCGGTGGGAACTAATGATCTCAGGTGAACCGGCGGTGATGCCTTGGAACTTATATTTGTGGCCCTCCTGGTCGAATTGCATGGTTAAGTATTTAAAATCCATGAGAATGGGACCCAAATTCCTTAGCCATTCCGCACCCAACACAATGTCACAACCTCCCATGTTGATAGAAAACATATGGGATTTTAGGTGGTAGTCACCAATTTGGAGATGCACATTTTCACAACGCCCTCCACATTTCATGGAACCACCATTGACAATCATGATTTGGAAATTATTGATGGCATGGATGTATCAATGAGTTTCTTGGGGAATGCGGCGATGAATAAAATTATGGGTGCTACCACTATCAACCAGAATGATGACCTTCTGATTCTTGATGTAACCAATTAGCTTGAGGGTTTGGAGAGCGGAGAAGCCAGTGAGAGCATTGAGGGAAATGTTTGGTTCTACTTCGGGAGGGTTTGAGGGATGGGTTATGTCAGTGGATTCAGGTGATTCAGACATAGAGGGGGTTTCTTCATCTTCTTCTGAAATATCCTTGGAGATGGACATAAAAATATTTTGTTCTTTACACTTGTGGCCCAGGAAATATTTGTCATCATAGTTATAACAAAGGCCTTTGAGTTGGCGTTCAACCATTTCATCCCGGTTCAATTTTTGGATCTTTAGTGGAGCAGAGGGAGTAGTGGGAATTACTGGTTTAGGGCAAGGGATGAAGGAGGGTTTTCGATTTTGAGAAAATACAACCTATTGTGCTTCTTTAGCTCTTTTGGTAGCCTACACCCAACTCTCAGGCTGAGCCATGAGGACATGGGCTCGAATTTCATCCTTGAGGCTGCTGATAAAATACTCTCGGAAAAAGGCATCAGACATGCCCTATGTTCTAAAAGCGAGGCGCTCAAAGGCAGTTATAAATTCTTCCACAGTTCCTAATTGTTTCAGCTTTGTCAAACGTCCCAAATGGTTGGTGTCAGTGTCAAAGCATTCATAAACCTCTGCCACAAATTGTGTCCAAGCAATATACCCTCAACGAGAATTTTTTCTCCATTGCCACCATTGCCAACATTCTTGATCTAGATGGAGAACACCATACCGGAGTTTGGCCAAGTCATCTGTAATGCTATATAAAGAGAAGTAATATTCCATTTGGGTTACCCAACCAGTGGGGTCTGAGCCATCAAATTTGGTCACATCCACCCGTGGAAGGCGTAGGTCACGTTGAAAGTGATGGTTCTGCAAGGTATGGGAATGAGAGGAATGGTCACCTTCAGTATGTGGGGGTGAGGAAGAGGAAGGGTTATCTATAGGTATATGCAGTTTGGTGCAGAGTGCCGAAAAGACTGATTCAAGCTGGGTGGTGAGGTCTTGTTTGATTTCGTCCATTGAGGACTGCATGGTTGTATTGATGGCGACAACATTGGCACTAAGTTGTTTTACTTCTTGTTGGGTCTCAATGAGACCATATTGCAAGGTGTTGAAGCGAGCTTCCAAGTCTTGGCTACGAGTATGGGCCATGAGGATGGGGAGCTGAAAAGGTGCGGGCGGGGTAATTTTTTTTTCATTTTTGCCGAAAAAATGATATGGATGAATTTGATAAGGGCGAAGAGATGAATCCAATGGAATAGGTCTGAAATAATGGTGAAAAATTTTCCAGACTTTTTCTTTTTGTTTTTGTTTTGTTTACGTTTGGTCTTAAGAATATTGTAGAGAGGAAATGCCCAAATGCTTAACCAGAAAGAAATGTGTATTTAATTGGCAACCCGAACACAGTTGCGTGGTAATAGATCTTGTATATTTTAATTTGTTTATGTTTATGTCCCCAAGGGTTAGGTATTCAAGGGTTCTACAGACAAGGGTTTTCCCTGTGCTATAGCTCTCTGATATACATGCGGGGTCCAATAGTAGTACTCAGCCCAATATCTCAGGGCACTAACTAAGGAGGATAGATCGTACCCTTAGCCGTACTACCCGACTACCCAAGTACTAGAGAGTATCTTCTCGAGTGTTTTTCTTGGTGAAATTATAGCAGTCAGGTGGTCGATCAGTTTATCTAAAGAGGGCTTCAGGTAATCTAGGTCGATCCATACACAGGTGTTGTCTGATGTGCTACCACTCAAAGGAGTACCAACCGTGGTTACAAGGGTGGCCAACAATTGTGCGCTTAAGTACCACTTGTATTTCCTGTGTGTATGAATCTCTGTGGCTTAAAGACACCGGAATACGTCTCTACCCCGAAAAAAAAAATAACCGACACTTTCTGCCGAGGAAAGTGCTCTGATACCACTTGTAATATACCAGATATAAAATGTATGTAGAACAGAAATAAAATACTAGTAATGGCAGAATAACAACAACATAACCAGAACATTCACCACAATAACACTGAAATGATATAAGAATAACAACAGAAATAACACTTTGAATCTGAAAGCAATGTTCATGGGCCTCTTTGAGGGGGCAACCTCCAGTTGAGCAGAGCTCTATTACAATAATATCCAAGCTAGGGTTCGCATACCCTCGACTCCTATTTATACTAAAAAGAAGAATCTAGAGGAAGATCCTTCTAGAAGTGGAAGCTTGTATTAGGTCTTCTTACATCCGCCTTATTCTATTTTATTGAAAGGCCTTATTAATATTGACCTTTATTACAACCAAATATATTGTTCTACCTATGTGCGGGTTAGAACCCTAACAGTTGAAGACCCTTAATGGAGAATGGAAACAAGGTTTGGTAAATGGGAGCCAGTTGAAATTGTATTATGACAACCAACTACCTCACAGCTCTCAGTAAAAGAATAAGGAAGAAGGGTCTAGGTACCAGGTGCAGTTGAAAGTAGGTACTAGACATAGAAAATACAGTATGCACACAATGGGGAGGGATAGAACAGAAAGCATAGGCTGCTTCGCGCAATCTGAAGTCTAAATAAAACAGAAGGTTCAGACCTGAAATGACTCGAGACGAGTCACATGTGAGTGTTGGGGGCCTGTTGGCCCTTAGATATGGAAGAAAGCAAAGATTAAGGAATAAAGGTGTATTATGACGCAGAGTGGTGCGCGCCACCCAACCACCTATGCTCTCACAGGATCTTCTTCTTCTCGCCCGAAGAACTCCAAGGTCCTTCTATTTCCCTATCGAGAAATCTGCACCCACAGTAATCTTTCCCCTAGGTATCCCCTTTTCCACAGGGAGATCAGCCAAATCTCGCAATTTCACGAGTTCGTGACTCAAGGCCTCCAACTCCTCCTTTCTTTTCTTAGCGCCTCTCGCAACTCGCACCTTCGGGAGTTTGTGAGTCGAACTCTTGTGCCTCCCATTGCGATCCTCCAAGACGTGATAGGTCACTACTCGCAACCTCGCAACCTCGCGGGTTGAGCCGTCGAACTTTCACCTTCCTATTCCGTGAATCCCCGAGATGCGAGAATTCAACGGAGTGCTAACTCCTATCTCCAAGCAACGTGTGTCCGCCCGTTGGCCGCGCGGTCCCACCTTATGCTCTGTCATGCGTCCACATGAACCTCGGCTCCTCGGCACTTTGCGACTCACGAATCCTAACGCCAATACTTCAGGACTTCTAGCGGCGAGGTCCCGAGGGCTTCGTGCCACCTGCATTCCACTCGCCGACTCTGCTACGACCCACACTATCCTCCAGCTATCGAGTTATCGCTTTCTCGCAATCTCGTGATCCCCACGCCCAAATCCTCCAACCTTTTCTTACGAGGTCCCGAGACACGATCCCACGCGCAGATCCAATGGTCCTCCTGTGATCCGGATCCAACGGTTATCCCCCTTCTCGCGCCTCGCGTCCTCACGAATTGGAGTACCAATTGTTTGGGTTCTCGACCTGCGAACTCCTGAGTTCACGAGATCTCTCGATCTCTCTCCACCTGTCCTCCTCAGATGGGTAGCTACGATCCTCTCGCTACTTCGCCACTCGCAAAACTGAAGGACTTCCCTTTCGGTCCTCTAATGTCCGAGTCTCCGAGATGAGAGAATCTTCTTACACGTGTCCTCCGTAATGAACGACTCTGGTCTTGTAGGGATACCGCGTCTCTCAGATTGAACGGCTCCGACCGTGTCGGGAAGTCGCGGATCGCGATTTCATTGTGCAAGAGTTTCATGACTCTGGAAACCCCGATATCCCGAACTCCGACTCTCCGGGATCTCTCGCCACGTGTCCCTGCTGAGATCAACGGCTCTGATCCTATCGGGAAATCACGGATCGTGATTCCTACACGCAAGAGTTTCTATCCTCTAGCAACTCCGATGCTCTGAACGCCGACTAGTCAGGATCTCCCGCAACGTGTCCTCGCCGATGGACGGTTCAAACCTCCCGTCAGAAAATCGCAGATCGTGATTCCAACATGCGAGAGTTATATGTCTTCGAAAACCCCGATTCTCTGATGAGTTGAACCCCGATGACTCCCTGGTTCCTTGACACGTGTCTTGCCAAGATCAACGGCTGAGATTCTCTCTCGGGATTTCGAGAACCACGAGGTCTCGATCCTCTACCCTAACAAAACCCCGATGACTCTGATATCCCGATGACTCCTCCGGGACTCCTCCTCTTCTCGTCGGGACTTAAAACCTGCGCAACTTTCTGAGATCTGACGACTGACGGGATTTCATCAATCTCCTCTACGAATCCTGACCGTCGATTCCTCTCCTCCCTTCTTAAGGACTTCTTGGCACGAAAATCTCCTGCGCAGCCTTCCGATAGTTTCAAAGGCCTTGTTCCTCCTGAGATTTTCCACTCTGATTCTTTCAGAGGGACTTGCGCGCACTCCTTACGCTCAACATTCAACAACTTCCCAAGTGTTGAATCCTTCCGGCTCTGCGCACTTCCTACAACAATAGYCTTAAATCTCCTTTCTTCTCAGCTTCACAACTGAGATTTCTTCTTCTTCAGCCTGCGCACTCCTTGCACGGCTTCAACAACCCACTTCCACTTCTGGGTGAATGAGAACAAAAGTTAACCTACTGAGCCTTCATCAACGCACTCCTTGTGGATGAATTCAACTGCACACCTTGCAGGAATCCCCTGGCTCAGATAGAGAAACAATCGTAACTCACTTCAGTTCCTATCAGACTTCTATCTTAACACATGAAATCATACGCACAGCATAACAATAATGCCTAACAGGAAGAAATGTTCATAAGTAGAGCATTTAACACATATACACAGAGAATAACACAACAACCATAAATCTGAATCAACTTCTTCTTATTAATTCAAGATCTATACATGGGTGTTCTTCTACAGCTCTCTGCTATTCTCCTATGCTCTAGAGTCTTCTAACTCTTCCTGAACTATCTTATAATGATACAAATGAGGGTGTCTATACCCGTTTTCCCTCCTGGACTCTAAAACTGTCTAATCTAAGAATTCAATTCTATCTACCTGCAACTACTACTATAAATGCCTCTATCTATCTCAGACGAGAGCGTATGGCTCGAGGTCTGATTACATTTTACCAAGGCGTCTAAATTAAATGATCTCATTTATGTTCAGCGCATCAACTTTAAGGGAAATTTTAAAAATTCAAAAACTTGCGTTGGACGTCTTCCAGCTGTCTTCTGCTTCCACGTTGGTTTTGCTTGTCGTGAGGGATGCTCCTGCATCATACTCCATCGCTTGAAAATTTGCATGGGCTCATGTCCATGAGCTCCTGCATGGTATGTCCATGCTTCTGCATCTCTTCTTTAGTCTCCCAGCTGGCATCTTCCACTGGATGACCCTTCCACTTAACCAAATATTCAAAATATTCTTTCCTCCTGGTTCTCTTACCTACTCGTTTATTCATTATCTGCTCCATCTGTGGCTTCTCTGCAACTGGTATCTTCTTTTGCCACTGGACCTCTGGTTGATCATCACCTTCTGCTCCTACTTCATCAACTCTATATGGATATAAATCCGAAACATTAAATATCGAAGATATTTCGATCCCATCTGGTAACTCGATTTCATAAGCATTATGTCCCATTTTCTTCAATACCTTGCATGGCCCAATTTTCTTCATCTTCAGCTTGTTGTATGTTCCTCTCGGGAACCTTTCCTTCCTCAAATGTGCCAGAACCAAATCACCAACTTCGAACTGAAGTTGTCTCCGATGCTGATCTTCTCTACGCTTGTACTCCTGACTTGACTTCAACAGTCGCTCCTTCACCTGGCTGTGAAGTTCCTTCATCGCTTTAGCGAATTCTCCCGCACTAGCGCTGCTAGTATCAGCTTGTTCTGAATCCCTCAGTTCAGAAACTCCTCTTGGTTGCATTCCATATACAATCTGAAATGGACTTTTCCCTGTGCTCTGATTTACTGAGTCATTGTAAGCAAACTCTGCTTGCGGTAATATGTTATCCCAGCTGCTATGGTGCTCTGTCACCAAGCTCCTCAACAAATCTCCTAGACTTATGTTAACCACTTCTGTTTGTCCATCCATCTGAGGATGATAAGAAGAACTAAACATCAAATTAGTTCCTAGCTTCTTCCACAATGTTCTCCAGAAATGCCCTACGAATTTTGTGTCCCTGTCCGAGACTATGCTTTTCGGCAATCCTTGGAGTCGAACAATCTCTTTGAAAAACAAATTTGCGATGTGGGTCACATCGTTGGTATTCTGGCATGGAATGAAGTGTGCCATCTTAGAAAACCTTTCAACTACCACAAAGATTGAATCAACACCTCTTTGTGTCCTAGGCAATCCCAATACAAAATCCATGCTAATTTCATCCCACAGCTTGTTTGGTATGGGTAATGGATGATAAAATATTGCATTCTGCTTTCTTCCCTTTGAATGCTAGAAAATCCTGCACCTGTCCACAAACTTCTTGACTTCTGACCGCATCCCTGGCCAAAAGTATGACTCGCTCAGCTTTTCAAATGTCTTATCATGGCCAAAATGTCCTGCTAATCCACCATTGTGCTTCTCTTTCAACAAGTTCTCCCTCATGGAGCAATTTGGAATACACAATCGATTCCCTTTGAACAAAAATCCGTCCTGGATCACGTACTCTATCCACTGGCTTTTGTCTCTGAGAACTGGATTCTCAGCTACTTCATAATCTTCCTTAAAGTCTGAATCATCTGCATACATGTCCTTAAGATCATCAAAGCCTAACGTTCTGACTTTGAACTCTTGCAACAACAAACACTTCCTACTCAAAGCATCAACAACTTTGTTAGCAGTACCAGAAATATGCTTTATCACAAAGGTAAAATTATGCATGTATTCTACCCATTTAACATGCCTCTGATTCAACTTTTCCTGTTGAGTCACAAATTGTAATGCATGGTTATCACTATATAAATCAAATTCCTTCGGAATCAAATAGTGTCTCCATTTCTTCAATGCATGTATGATGGCATAGAACTCTTTATCATATGTGGAATATTTATCTTTTGCCTCATTCAGCTTCTCGCTGAAATATGCAATCGGCCTGTCCTCCTGACTCAAGACCGCTCCAATTGCAAACCCGCTTGCATCACATTTTACCTGAAATGTTTTCTGAAAATCCGGCAACACCAAAACCAGTTGCTCTGTAATCTTTCGTTTCAATAAATTGAAACTCTTCTCAGCTTCTTCAGTCCAGTGAAAATATTTATGTCTTTTCTTGACTGTGTCCATCATTGCTGCGCTAATTCCACTGAAATTCCTGATGAATTTTCGGTAGAAACTAGCTAGTCCATGAAAACTCCTCACTTCAAACACGTTCCTTGGTGATGGCCAATTCTTGATTACCTCCACCTTATCTGGATCCATCCTTAGCTCATTTGCAGATATAACAAAACCCAGATAAATGATTTCTTTCTTCATAAATGAGGACTTTTTCATATTTATCAACAACTTCTCTTGCTGTTATCTCTTCATCACAATAGCCAAATGCTTCAAATGTTCAGCCTTTGTCTTGCTGAAAACCAATATGTCATCCAGATACACGATGAAAAATTTTCCGATGAACTCCTTCAGGACTTCATTCATCAACCTCATAAAGGTACTCGGTGCATTTGTCAAGCCAAATGGCATGAAAAGCCATTCATACAAACCTTCGTTTGTCTTGAATGTTGTTTTCGATTCCTCACCTTCTCTCATACGAATCTGATGATATCCACTCTTCAAATCTATCTTTGAAAATTTTTTTGCTCCACTTAAGCAATCCATCAGATCATCCATTCTCGGCAATGGGAATCTATATCTGATAGTTATCTTGTTTATCACCCTTGAATTAGTGCACATCCTCCAGCCTCTGTCTTTCTTCGGACTGAGTATTGTCGGAAAAACACATGGACTCAAGCTTTCCCTGATCAAACCTTTGTCCAATAAATCCTAGACCTGTCTTTTAACCTCTTCATTCTCCTACGGCGTCAATTTGTACGCGGCTTTGTTTGGAAAACTAGCTCCTGGTATGAGGTCTATATGGTGACTCACGCTCCTCATCGGTGGCAACGAACGAGGTAGTTCGTCCACTACAATATCAGCGAACTCTTCCAGCAGTTCCTGAACTTATCCTGGTAAATCGTCCATTCTTGTGCTAGTCGGAACAATTCTCGCTTTTCTAACCACAAAGAATTGTGGATCCTCCTTCTTCTTAACTTCTGTAAGAAGTTCCTTCCCACTCATGAGAAGTACTATGTTGTTTACCTCCGGCTTCACCTCTTTACCTTCAATTGGACACAACATATGAGTTCTCCCATTCTTTTCCAGGGTATATGTATTCTTCCTCCCATCATGAATTACCCTTCTATCATATTGCCATGGTCTACCCAGTAATAAATGACAGACATCCATAGGAATAACATCACATAAAATCTTATCATTATATCCTCCTATCTTAACGTCAACTAAGCACTGTTTAGTGACATTTACCTGATGTCCCTTCTATAGCCATGAAACTTTGTATGGTTCCGAGTGATCAGTTGTCTCCAGCTCCATCTTTTCTACCATCTCAGTTGAAACGAGATTATCGGTGCTTCCATTGTCCACAATGACCTTGCACACTCTATCCTTGGTCTTGCAAGCAATCCTAAAAACACTGTTCCTCTGTGCTGAGTTATCCATCTCCTTCTCCGACGTCAAAAGGACTTTTCGCATCACCAACGATCTTCCGTCTTCTGCGTACTCTGCCTCAACATCTTGCCTTTGTACCTCGGCGATGTGAGCTTCTCCTCCATCCTTCTTCCTATCGGGACAATTAACTGACTTGTGCCCATTCTTCCCACATGTGAAGCATGTGATTACTCCACCTCTTCCTCTTCCTCTTCCTCTACCTCTAGTATGAGGAAACCTATTATTTTCAGCATATCCTCCCTTCTGTTTAGTATGCTTTTCTCTTTGCCCAACATATCGCCCTCTCTGTGAACTTCCTCCTCTCTCTCTCTGAGTCTGATGTTTCTTCCAGTCATCCTTGGGCTTCTGGTATTTATCTTGGGCAACCGATTTGCCTTTGGGCTGACTCCTGCCTCTGTCCCTCTGACTTTGTTTATGGCTCAGCTTCTCCTCATCTTTTAGAACCAATTGGTAAGCCTCCTCCACAGTTTGGATGGTCGCCAAATTTAGTTCATCCTGAATTTCATACCTCAGTCCATTCATATACCTAGCCACCTTTTCATCATTGTTTTCGCGATGACCTGCTCTGATATTTAACCTGTAAAATTCCTCAATATACTCCTTCACTGTCATCAACTTCTGTCTCAGGTTCTGCATCCTCCTGAACAGAGAAATTTGATAGTCCCTGGGAATGAATTTCGCCTTCATCTTTGCAATCATCCTGTCCCAGCTCTTAATTTTTTGTTTGCCTTGGTAATGCCTGTCAGCTTGCAGTTCATCCCACCACAAGGCTGCATGTCCTTTTAATCTTGTGACAGCATGTCTGACCTTCTTGTCTTCTTCGATATCTTCATAATCGAAATAAGTATCAAGAGCTCTAATCCAGTCTAGCATCTCTTCTGCATCCAGACTCCCTTCATAAGCTAGAATGTCCATATTTGTTTTCGAACTCATCCGAGCGATAGCCTTAATTAAACGCTCATTGGCTGCATCTTCTGCTTGGATTTCTTCTTCTTCATGTCCAACATCACCTTCATCCTCGGATTCACTAATATCTCCTGCATCAGCTCTTCGCCTTTCTCTTATCTCCATGTCCTCCATTCTGGCACGAAGATTTCGCATTCCTCTTTCCACGTCTGGATTCTGTACTTGCCTACCTCTCTCTCTAGACATTTCCCTTTCCACCTCTAGATCGGGTGATTGTCTACCCCTTCTCCTTGGCGGCATGGTGAATTCTCCTTTTCCTTTTCTACAGAAAGAAAAGAAGTTGTTCTATGCTCTGATACCACTCTGACGCAGAGTGGTGCACGCCACCCAGGAACCTCTGCTCTCACAGGATCTTCTTCTTCTCGCCCGAAGAACTCCAAGGTCCTTCTATTTCCCTATCGGGAAATCTGCACCCACAACAATCTTTCCCCGAGGTCTCCCCTTTTCCACCGAGAGATCAGCCAAATCTCACGATTTCGAGAGTTCGTGACTCAAGGCCTCCAACTCCTCCTTTCTTTTCTTAGCGCCTCTCGCAACTCGCACCTTCGGGAGTTTGTGAGTCGAACTCTTGTGCCTCCCATTATGATCCTCCGAGATGTGATAGGTCAACCCCGAGTTGACTCCTCCTTTGATGGATCTCACTACTCACAACCTCGCGGGTTGAGCCGTTGAACTTTCACCTTCCTATTCTGTGAATCCCCGAGATGCGAGAATTCAATGGAGTGTTGACTCCTATCTCCAAGCAACGTGTGTCCGCCCCATCGGCCGTGCGGTCCCACCTTATGCTCTGTCACTCGTCCACACGAGCCTCGGCTCCTCGGCACTTCGCGACTCGCGAATCCTAACGCCAATACTTCGGGACTTCTAGTGGCGAGGTCCCGAGGGCTTCATGCCACCTGTATTCCAATCCCCGACTCTGCTATGACCCACACTATCCTCCAGCTGTCGGTTTATCTCTTTCTCGCAATCTCGCGATCCCCGGGCCCAAATCCTCAGACCTTTTCTTACGAGGTCCCGAGACACGATCCCACGCGCAGATCCAACGGTCCTCCTGTGATCCGGATCCAACGGTTATCCCCCTTCTCGCGCCTCGCGTCCTCGCGACTTGGAGTACCAATTTTTTGGGTTCTTGACCTGCGAACTCCTGAGTTCACGAGATCTCTCGATCTCTCTCCACCTGTCCTCCTCAGATGGGTGGCTACAATCCTTTCTCTACTTCGCCACTCACGAAACTGAAGGACTTCCCTTTCGGTCCTCTAATGTCCGAGTCTCTGAGATGAGAGAATCTCCTTACACGCGTCCTCCGCAACAAATGACTCTGGTCTTGTAGGGATACCATGTCTCTCAGATCAAATGGCTCTGACCATGTCGGGAAGTCGCGGATCGTGATTTCATTGTGCAAGAGTTTCACGACTCCGGAAACCCCGATATCGCGAACTCCGACTCTCCGGGATCTCTCGCCACGTGTCCCTGCTGAGATCAACGGCTCTGATCCTATCGAGAAATCATGGATCACGATTCCTACACGCAAGAGTTTCTAGCCGCTGGCAACTCCGATGCTCTGAACGTCGACTCGTCAGGATCTCCTGCCATGTGTCCTCGCCGATGGACGGTTCAAACCTCCCGTCAGAAAATCATGGATCGTGATTCCAACATGCGAGAGTTATATGTCCTCAAAAACCCTGATTCTCCGATGAGTTGAACCTCGATGACTCCCTGGTTCCTTGACACGTGTCCTGCCAAGATCAAGAACTGAGATTCTCTCTCGGGATTTCGAGAACCACGAGGTCTCGAGTCTCTACCCTAACAAAACCCCGATGACTCTGATATCCCGATGACTCCTTCAGGACTCCTCCTCTGCTCGTCGGGACTTAAACCCTGCACAACTTTTCAAGATCTGACGGCTGACGGGATTTCGTCAATCTCCTCTACGAATCCTGACCGTCGATTCCTCTCCTCCCTTCTTAAGGACTTCTTGGCACAGAAATCTCCTGCGCAGCCTTCCGATAGTTTCAAAGGCCTTGTTCCTCCTGAGTTTTTCCACTCTGATTCTTTCAGAGGGACTTGCACGCACTCCTTATGCTCAACATTCAACAACTTCCCAAGTGTTGAATCCTTCCGGATCTACGCACTTCCTACAGCAGCAGTCTTAAATCTCCTTTCTTCTCAGCTTCACAACTGAGATTTCTTCTTCTTCAACCTGGGCACTCCTTGCACGGCTTCAACAACCCACTTCCACTTCTTGGTGAATGAGAACAAAAGTTAACCTATTGAGCCTTCATCAACGCACTCCTTGCGGATGAATTCAACTGCACACCTTGCAGGAATCCCCTGGCTCAGATAGAGAAACAATCGTAACTCACTTCAATTCCTCTCAGACTTCTATCTTAACACATGAAATCATACGCACAACATAACAACAATGCCTAACAAGAAGAAATGTTCATAAGCAGAGCATTTAACACATATACACAGAGAATAACACAACAACCATAAATCTGAATCAACTTCTTCTTATTAATTCAAGATCTATACATGGGTGTTCTTCTACAGCTCTCTACTATTCTCCTATGCTCTAGATTCTTCTAACTCTTCCTGAACTATCTTATAATGATACAAATGAGGGTGTCTATACCCGTTTTCCTTCCTGGACTCTAAAACTGTCTAATCTAAGAATTCAATTCTATCTACCTGCAACTACTACTATAAATGCCTCTGTCTATCTCAGACGAGAGCGTATGGCTCGAGGTCTGATTACATTTTACCAAGGCACCTAAATTAAATGATCTCATTTATGTTCAGTGCATCAACTTCAAGGGAAATTTAAAAAATTCAAAAACTTGCGTTGGACATCTTCCAGTTGTCTTCTGCTTCCACGTTGGTTTTTCTTGTCATGAGGGATGCTCCTGCATCATATTACGAACTGCGCGGAAGGCACAGTGACTGAGAATGGGTCGAAGTGGTCAAAGAAGAAGAAAAGAAGGAGAGAAGTAAGGGAAAATGAGTTGTTGAACGAGACTATCGAGGAAGATAGATCAACAAGGAAAGATGGATCGTGGACAACTCAGAAAGCAGAAGAAGATGTCGACGAGTGATTTGGAGCACCTCATGGAAAATAAGGAAAGACAGGCTGGTGAAGCCCTAAAATTACGGGTCAAGTGGACCTAGGGTTTTAGACATCTAAGGTTTTGACACCTAGAAGGTTTCCATGTAATGTATAAATAAAGGCCAAGGAGAGTTGATTTGGTTGGTCAATAGTTGGGAGTTTGTCATTGTGGGTTAAGAGAGTGATTATTGTTGTTGGGTGAGGAGAGTATTGTTTTGTGAGAATATTCTTGTATTGTAATATCTTCAGCTGGGTGCAAATATCAAACTTCCAGCTGGGTGTGCAAGGAAGGGAGAAAAGAAGAGAAAGAGAGAGAGATCTGCAAGCTAAGTGCACAGATATAACTGTATCTTTTCATATAATATATCAAGAAATGCAGTTCTGTGGACGTAGCCCTAGGGAAAGGGTGAAACATGTACATTTTTTTGTTCTCTGTGGTTGATGTTGTATTCTTTTCTTTTTGTTATTCTGTTGTTGCATTATTGTGCTAGATCTGAGATATAATTGTGCGAAGTAGGCTTAAGTTGGTAAATAATAACTAGCTCTTTGTGTGTTGTTTGGATCCAATTTGAATTTCCTTTGGTTGTAGACACCTGTGTCCTACAACCCCCTATTGCTACTTCAGGTGAGACTTCATCTTCTCCACAGGTGTTTCTGAAAGGGCCAATAGTTAGGGCTTGTTGGCGCATTGTTAGAGTTAAACCCTGGATCTGCCCCTGTGCCAACAATATGTATGGCTACATTGCATGCATCATGGTTGTGTTTTATGTAATTAATTTTGGATCATTCTCTCATACATTGATTTGTTTTAGTGCCCCTTGAAAAGAAGTCCCACATTAGTTATTGTTTATAGACATACACATGTAAATCTTATAGGACACCTACGATGGTATAGACTTCAATTCCTAGGTGAATTCTTGGGAAATATCTGAGTTAAAAAATGGAGAATCTATATCAACCCATATGGAAACAAAAAATATGATTGGTTTACTGTCTTTCCATCCCACCCATTCAAGAGGTATTCAAGGGATAAGATGTAAAGACAACAGACATTCAACTTACATAATGAAAAGGTAGATGGTGCATAAAGATAGAGAGTGATATTCACCAAGAACACCACCAGTGTGTCCTCTTCATCCTGTCATTAGTGTGCCCTCTTCATTCCGTCAATTGGATGGTGGGTAGTGTGAAATAAAATAAATAATAAAATAATATTGCCAATAATTGATAATGTGCATGGTGTATAATTTTCACCTTGGTTTAACCCCACCTAATACTTTCATGAGTACAACATTCTTTCATTATTGAAGACTTTCATAAAAACACCATTCTTTGTATGGAAAAATGCTTAATGAAAAATTCCCATCCCACTGGAACTCTTGGTGCAATTGAAGACCCAAACTGTAAGAGGTGCAATAGGGAAATTGATGGTGTAGTTGGAGGGTCAAAGTGTAAGTGGGAAAGATGACAACAATTGATGGATATGAAAATAATGGAGGAAGAAATGCTCTAAGGTGCTGGGCTACTTTAGAATTATTGGTCTACTTCATGTACATTGCCTTCTTGATGGTTATTGCAATGAACTCAACCACTCATTACAATGATAATATTGGTAGTTGTGGCCACTCTTGCTTGCTTAACTTTCCTTATCTTCCATGAATTTCACAAATTCTCTTCTTGTCAAATGAAAATTTGATGATCGTCGACGATGTCGTATAAATTTAAGTTTTATGCAAATTTATAAGTATCATTTTTTTTTTCATTGTTTTTTTCCCATAGGAAAAAATCTTTATATTCATTGGCTATGAATATGCATATTACTATTCAAAAGAGAAATCCACAAAGCTCAAGGAAAGCTCAAGGAATATCAATATGCTTTGTCTTTGAATGATAA
>ML804847.1:124677-138241 GCA_009831015.1 Picea engelmannii | reverse complement strand
CTGGTCATGTGGCGTTGGGTATGCGCCCGTGGCTAAACTGTTATAACAAAATTCCCGCTCTATATGTGGCATAGCCCCCGGGTTTTATGTCGGGTATATAGAACCGTGGTCCAACCACTCCCCGCGCGTCGGTTGAACGGTTCCGGGTCGTGCTCCTGGTTCCATGCGGTGGTAACAGACCGACCAAACTCTCGCACGATAGTTGGTTTGAAACGGCTCTCGGTTACGATTCAACGGTCGCGTGGTTGGCGCCGAGGGCTGGGGCTAGGCCCCGGCCCTTTTTCCCGGCGGTCAACACACTAATACAATTCAAATAATT
The DNA here is from genome assembly GCA_009831015.1 of Picea engelmannii. Classification (NCBI taxonomy): domain Eukaryota; kingdom Viridiplantae; phylum Streptophyta; class Pinopsida; order Pinales; family Pinaceae; genus Picea; species Picea engelmannii. Next base: position 137,922 of record ML804847.1, on the reverse strand, counting down.
ATTTTTCCATTTACATAACAAGTCCCAACGGGCGCCCGGGTGGCTAGCCCGGTCCCGCCAAGTCTCTACCCGTCCGGAGGTCCCGTGTTCAACTCCCCACCAAGCCAAACCAAGTTTTACATTACAAACCAATGAAGGGGTGCCACGTGGCAGCCCTTGACTGGGCCACGTGGCAGCCATAAAAACCAATCGGAACGTGCCACGTGTCGGCCTGTCATTGGCCCACGTGTGTGCCACATCAGCCCGCCGTACCGCCATGCGTCACTCTGCCATGCTGCCACGTGTCCCTGCCGTACTGCCCAGTCAGTTTCCGCGTCAGCTGCCACGTCATCATGCTGACATCATCGTGCCACGTGTCACCCTGTGAGTGGTGACACGTGTCACCTCCTAACTGGTCGATCGTACGCCAAAAAGGCCAAATCCACCTGACACGTGTCGCGTCCTGGTGATGCCATGTGTCCTCCGTACGATCTTCCACGTGTCACCTTCTGGTTGGCCCACGTCATCTGTACGGCCCTGCCACGTCAGTTGTACGGACGTACAGTCATCCCCTTTTTTTGCCTGTTTGCCTTTTCGGACAGAACGCGATATCTTCTCCATACGGACTCCGTTTGACGAAGTAAATATACCATCGGAATCAGGAAAACGAGACGGACGCAATGGCATAGGTTTCGTCACATTCCGAGCACTTTCAATTTTGAGCATTTTTCAAGCCCTATCAGGCTTCTGGATCCGTTTTCGGATCAGAAGTTGTCTTGGCGTCATGCATGCATTTACCCGCTGCCAGCGGACCTGTTCAGTATCCCGACGGGTTTACAAGCACTTCCCACAGCTCTTATTCATAATTTTATTTTGTTTTTCTTTTGAAGATATATGGTTGAGCGGGGTGACGCTAAAAATTCCTGATATTTTAACATTTTTTAGACCTCATCATATTTTTTTAGCACCGTCCTTTATCGAGTTCTAGAAATGTTTTATTTCTAAAACACTTACTATGACGGGGAGACATCTTTCTGAGTTATTCCTTTACGGAAAGGGACAGCGTAAAAAGATAATAGATGATCATGACAAACTTTGCTCAGAGATTGAAATTAGTAAACTTCTTTCAAACAACAAAACTTTCCAACGTAAATATCGGTTTTAGAAATATGTCACTGATGATCGTACAATCTTTTAGAAGTTATTTCAGCGAAGAAATTTTTCTATGGTCTTGGTCTGAATGGCTCAGTGCACAGGTATGCATATTTTTCAAAAAACACAAAAACCGATCAATCCAAAACAAAAACGAAAACAAAGGAAAAATAAAAACAAAAGGAAATATTTACATAATATACAAGGGTGGTAATCAAGCGAAGTATCTTTTAAGGGCTTGGCCATTCACCGGATAGGTGTCAAGCTGCCCTTCAAGATTCTGCAATCGAAAAGAACTAGGACCCAACTTTTCAGCAATAAAAAATGGCCCAAGCCATAAATTTTGAAACTTTGTGTGTTCACCCTTTCCTTCGTGTGGTTTGTCCCACTTCAGGACGAGATCACCTACTTCAAAATTCCTATCAGAAGCAGTATTAGAATCGAACCAGCTTTTAATCAGTTGTTGATGTTGATCTAGTTTACGCTTAGCTTGGGTTCTTACTTCTTCTAACTTCATCAAAGCATTAATGCGGCTTTCTAAAGGGGGACAATCTTCCTCTTGAACTTTTTGTGACAATTGAAGCAAAGGAAGAAGAATGTGAGGTGGCAGAATGGCTTCTCTGCCACAAACGAGAAAAAAGGGGGAATTTCCTATAGTGGCTTTGGGTGTTACCCTATCAGCCCACAGTGCATTAAGCAGTGTATTGTGCCAGTTCTTGTTTGTTGATTCTGCTAAGCCGTTGCCCTGTGGGTAGTAACTAGCAGAATATTTTAGTTTTATTCATTTCTCCAAAGCGAACTCGCTCATCTCTAGAGAAGAAAAGTATGAAGCGTTATCAAAGACTAGACAATCAGGGATACCGAAACGAGTGATGATATTCAAGTTTAGAAAAGCAGTCACCTGGCTTTTGTTAACAGCTCTTAGCGCGGTAGCTTCAGACCATCGAGTAAGATAATCAGTGGTTGTCACAATATACTTGTGATGTTGTGAGGATGGAGGGTTAATAGGACCTATGATATCAAGGCCCCATTGCTGGAAAGGAGAATCAACTGAAACGGGTTGCAAGGGAAAGGCTGGTTTTTGCAACCGCCCTGATGCTTTCTAACAAATAATACATTTACGACATAAGGCATGGGCGTCCCTAAAAAGCGTGGGCCAGTGTAACCGGCTCTTAAAACCTTATGAGAAGTGGTGTCGCCACCGAAGTGACCACCAGCTTCTCCTGCATGCAACTCAAGCAAGACTTTCTCTGCTTCGTCTTTTTCAAGACAACACATCAGTATGCCGTCAAAATTCTGACGAAACAATATATCGTTAATTAGATGAAAGGAGGCAGAGTTTAGTCTTAACGCTCTTCTTTTGGCAGGGTCAAGGTGACGGGGTGTTGATCCATGTTCAAGACAAAATCTAATATCGTTGTACCAAGGACTTACGAGGTTTTGTGCACAACAAATCAAACTTTGATCGCGTTGTTCTAGGTTTGACGTATCACTATCTTCTCGCTATCCTATTTCTGAATCAACAACCAACTTACACAATCCTTGGCCTCTCACAATCTGTGCTGGGGTGATCTCTAAGTCATATTCCTGCAAGGAGGTGACCCAGTTGGCTCTCTTCTCTCCTAACTCCTTTTGCACTAACAAGTTCCTTACGGTAGGGTAGGGGACAATGACTTTCGTCCTTGAATTCAAAAGATAGGACCGGAAATGCTTAACTGCTTTCAAAACAACGTAGGATTGTCGATCGACTGCTGGGTAGTTAAGTTCAGCACCTTTGAAGGCAGAGCTCATAAAGGCGATGGGTACTTCGTTGTTCTTGGAATTCTTCTAAGTTAGGATTGTGGCATAGGAACGATCAGAGGCAAAAGTATAGAGTGTAAAGTCTTGAGAGAAATCAGGGCTCATGAGAGACGGAGCGTCTATTATGGCCTTCTTTATAGCATTGAAAGATTGGTTTTCTGTGGGTCCCTAGTGATATTGGGTGTATTTCTTAATCAGATTCTGGAGAGGCCTGACCATTTCGGAGAAGCTGGGGAAAAATCTTCTCACGAAATTAATCTGGCCTAGGAAAGACTGCATGGATTTTTTGGATGTAGGTGGGGGGAGTTTAGCAATGACTTGAGTCCTTTCGGGGTCAATAACCATTCCATCACTAGACACAATGAATCCTAGTAATTTACCATGTTCTACTGCAAAGATGGACTTCTTGGGGTTCAAGGAGATGTCGTATTTACGACATCGTAGCAGAACGACTCGTAAGTGAGCTAGATGATCGTCTTTGTTTTTAGAATACACGGTCACATCATCTAAGTAAAATACTACGGAGTGATTGATTAAGCCTCTAAAAGCAATGTCCATTGCTCTCTGAAAGGTAGCACCAACATTAATCAATCCAAAAGGCATTTTGCGATAAGCATAAGTGCCCCACGGGGTACGGAAGGTAGTTTTTAGTTGGTCTGGTGGAGACATAAAGACTTGGTTGTATCCAGAGAAACCATCCAGTAAAGATAGCCTTTCGGAACCAGATACTTGTTGAAGAATTTGTTCCATGGGTGGGACAGGATAATTATCTTTGTCAGACACTTTGTTGAGGTTTCGGAAATCGACACAAAGTTGAATTTCCCCGTTTTTCTTCCGAACTGGGACGAGGTTGGATACCCACTGAGTGTGCCTAACAGGAAAAATTATTTTAGCACTTAGGAGTTTATTCAATTGTTTTTGAACGGTCGGTTCTAGTTTAGGATGCATTTTCCTCAGTTTCTGTTGGAAGGGTAAGGTTTGGGGCTTCATCGGGATGACATGCTGTATAATATTAGGATCAAACGTTTTAAGATCATCGTAAGTCCATGCAAAGACATCCTTGAATTCTCTAAATAATTTAACAAAAGCATCTTTTTCTTGTTTAGAACATCCCAAGCCTAGATTAATACACTGAGGATTTTCATTAGTCCCTAAATTGACTTTTTCATAAGACAATGAGGAACTATTGGTTTTGCAATTGACCGTGTTTTTAAATTTATCTTCAAAATCATAAAAATTTTCTAATCTAACAACAGATTTGGGTATGAAATTTACCATGTCCGATAGAGCTTCAGGAGATTTCAGATTAGGTATTACCGTAAAGTCGTGCAAATTGTCGTTGTGTGTTTGTTCATCTATCACAGCGCCTTGAAAGGTTTCTTCCATGTGCGGAAAGTTAATGATCTGCCGATCATCGTCAAATACTCTCCAGTTTGTGATATTGTCAGGAACAGATGGTCGAAACAATAGCTCCACGGAGAATGTGTTTGGGGATAAACCTTCTGCAAGAAGAATTTTAGAGGCTACATTAGCTAGTAGATCCGCTTCAGCATTATTTAGTCTAGGAATGGAATTTATATTAAAAGCAGAAAATTTGTTCATTAAACTCCATACCTCAGACTGGTAACTTTTGAGATGCAGGGAAAGACAGTGTATAGAGTCTCTTACCTGCCTGACCACTATTTCAAAGTCGCCGAATACAATCAGATTTTGAATGTTCATGTCTAAGGCTTTTCTGAGACCTTGTAGTAAAGCCTCATATTCTGCGATATTGTTCGTACATTCAAATTCTAGTCTACAAGCCATTAATGTCTTGTTACCTGCTGGATCGATAATGATGCAACCTGCACCAACTCCTTCTTTAGACTTGGAACTGTCGAAGTATAGGGACCAAATTTGATTTCCATCGGGCTCATGGGACTATTGCATAGAAGCTGTTGGTTTCACATATGCTATGATCTCGGATTGTTGTTCAGGATTGTTGATAGGCGAAACTTCAGCCATGAAATTTCCAAAGAAGGTGTCCATCCCTTGGACTTCAGGTGAATCAGCAGGAGGTGTGTATGGTTCATTTGGATCGTTCAAATCTATGACCGTAAACTTAAGGTAACGCTCATGATTCACCCTGATCTTGTTGGGCTTGCCGTTTTCCGGAAGCCATAAGTGAGACCAGTCCGTGGCGAAGTAACCATGTAGCTGCTCTGACCAGTCCCTGCTCAAAAACAGACCATACACTTCTGGAATATCCACCACAATTATATCAATAACCTGATGAACATTTGGGTTAGACGATAATCTAATCAATACATTTTTTAGTTCGCCTATAACTTTAACATCTGTTCGATTAAGTTGTATGATTTTCAAAGAAGATGGCTCCACTTCAGCATTAATCTTTTGGCAGACAGACCAAGGCATCACATTGGATGATGCTCTCGAGTCAACCATACAATTATGCACATTTCTGTTGAATATTTCGAAAGTTAAAAGAAAAGGAGGTACATTCTTGCGAGTACTTAGAGTAGTAACTTGTGGTTTCTTACTCGCATTCTCTAATGCTACTTTATCATTCACATTATTTACATTATTTACAGGAGTTACAGGAAGGCTTCCTTTGACTTGAGTATCAGGATTGTTTTTAGTGGAAGTCTTCTGCGGCACTTTGCTTTGCACAACCTTCTTACCATTCTTGCCATTTTCTGAAATATTTTGCAACATCTTTTGTAATAAAAATGGAAACTTCAACAACTCATAAATAGAAATGTTAGCCCTTAATTTTTTAAGATCTTCAACAACATCATAATCTAATTTAGGGCTGACATCATTCTGTTTAATTTCTGCTGATTTAGATGGCTTGGGAGGTGAAGCTGTAGTGTTCTCGGCAGGAGGTTTGTTTGTTGTCTTACTCCTAGTGTTGTAGGGGTGAACAGTCTCAAAGTTAGCTTGAAAGATGCTATCCGAGAAGTGTCCAAAGATGTTTGGAGAAGACTCTTCTTCTTGAACTGTTTCCTGCTCGACTTCCTCTTGAGGGATTTCGGGAGGCATCAAGTTATCTTGGGCTTCTAGAATTGTCTGAAGGGCACATTGCAAGCTTTCTAGGTTCAAGCCTTCGGGGTTCGAATTAGGCCGATTGGCGGAAAAAGGCTTTCGGAAAGGAGGTTTGTAGGGTCCTTTACTCGAAGAAGCTTCTTCAGTCGACCTTTTTAAATCTATAACTTGATGTTGGCTTTCGGAAGTCACTCCTGGATTGCTAGCAGGAGCAGAGCCCGAAGCCCATCAGATTTAATGTCGCGATTTGTTTTAAAGGGTGATCAAATGGAAGGAAACTCAAAACAGCCTCGTATCAACTCAGAAACCAGACCAGGCATGCATGAAAGAGTGAGGTCCTGATAAACTCCAAACAGTGAGTTGTAGTAAAGGTGAAAAGGTGGAAGATTTAYGCAAKAAGAGCGYRATGATCTATTACAGACATCAGGTATGCAACAGATTAAAGAAGRAATGCATTSGAAAGMAAAAACCCTTTACATTCAAATACAGATAACCAGAGGGCACGACAACGCCACAACAAATCCTTTATTGCAACAAGTTGCACTACTGTGAATCCTCGGGCAAAAGACGGAACAAAGATGGAAAAGAAGGAGAATTGTTTGTTATAAACCAAGAAATCTCAAACACAGAGGCATAACCAAGAAACCAGAGTATTTGCTGAAACTTTACAGTTGGGAGCTTCGCTCTACCATCGATAGATACAAAAATGGCCAAAAGGCCTACATATACTCGAAATAACATAGCGGCGGAACCAAGAAACTGCATTGAAGGCTTTGCGTCTGCATGGCTTCTGACAACACGGAGCTGCGATCTTTGAATGGTCGTGCAACTTATGGCAGACGCGATCAGTTTTCTGACAATTTATTCGGCGAATCGACATGCTTTTAATCTTTTGCGGGATGCCCCATTATGGTGGAGACGATGTCTAACCACCACCAACTGCTTCAATAACTGCTTCTTGGGATTGGGAATGGTCAGGCCAACTCAGCATTTTGGGCTCCGGACGACTTCCCGCGCTGCCACCTGGAGTAACTGGATATCTTGAGAGATGAACACGAGGGCCAGCGCGGAGGTCATGGTGCATGGTAGGTGTGATGTCATCGGGGAACGCGCAGGAAGGGTGGCGAGGAGTGGGAATGATGACAGAGAGAGGTGACAGAGGATGGACCATGGCGGAGGGCACTCAAGTAGATGGGGACAAGACGAGAGAACAAACTCGCCTCTGGATGAGAAGCGGTCGTGGAAAGGGAGCGGGACACGCGGCAGGAAAGGAGTGGATGGTGGGAGGAAAGGGAGCCACGGGGGCCACTGAGGAGAGGTGAGCGGATGACACACGGCGGCAGGGGAAAGGCGGAAGAAAGAGTGAAATGACGGGAGGAGGGCCCACACTGGTTAAACACAGGAAACTTCGGACAAGTGGGTTTTAACCCGTTCTTTTGAGATCTAAACCCCTTAGCAAGAAATATCGCTAACACTTGATTAGACAATTTTTGTACAACTTTAGTTAAATTTTCCAAATCGGAGTTTTCAGGTTGTGTTTTATTTTTTGTAGGTCTAGGGAGGATTTCAATCTTCTTTTTGGAAGAAGAAACAGTCTCAGTTTCGTTGCTAGAAGAGTCCTTAAGACTAAGTATGTCTTTTTCAATCTGAGTAGCCTCTTCGAACGCTTCTAACAACGTGGCCTTTTTAGATCGTTTAACCCAAATAGCTATACTTTGGTGTAGAGATTTAGTGTAGTAATCTATTACAAGACTCTCAGCAGGCATAGAATCTGCAGGGATTCGATTTTTAAGCGTTAAAAATCTTTGATTGAAATCTTTAACTTTTTCTTTTGGGTTCATTTTTAAGCTTGAAAGATCCATGACTAAGACTTCCGGAGGTTTACCATCTCCGAATTTTTCCAAAAAGCATGACTCAAACTTTTCCCAAGACAGTATGGTATGGGGTTGTTGGGCAAAGTACCAAGTGGATGCATTACCCTCAAAAGTATAAGGGAACAACCTACAGACAACATCTTCATGTTCAACATTACGGAGTCTGATGGCTAACATAAATTTTTTGATATGATCTTCATCTATCTGTTTTGAATCGGGATCAAACTTAGGAAGCCATTTCTCTGGATGCTTAGGTAAAGGGTGTTGGGCTCCAGGTACAACTACAACATCCTGGTCCAACCATGGTCTAGCAGGATTGTTCTGATTTGCCATTGGGGTAGTAGGTGTAGAAGGCTGAGAAGGTGAATTACCTTCGTCAGAAGAGGAATCTCCTCCGGAAGAGGAAGGAGATGAGGGAGGTGGTGAAGGAGGTATCCCAGATCCTCCTGCAGCAGGATTTGTGTTTGGATCTATAGGGTTCACAGTGAGGTTAGCGTCACCTAACTGTTCTCTGATATCAGAGAAGTCTAAAGGTTGACCCCATGGATGGTTTGGTTGCCTCAAACTGGCTAAGGCACTATGTGTTTTAATAAGAGATTGGTGGACAATCTCTTCCAAGTCACCACCTGTAGGATTAGGGGTTGCTGGCTCAACTGTGATCTGCAGATCTTCGGTTGAAGTAGTTGTTGTTTGAGGGGGAATATTATCTTGTGAACGAATTCTAGTCACTATAGGTGTGCAATTAGGTGGAGGAGGAGTCCTGCGACCACCTCGTGCCATTAATTAAGTTCAGGCCCTCCTTCTAGCGCCATTTGTTGACGGGAGAAATCGTCCATCCGTCAATTGAGAGAGTGGAACCGGTCTGGGGTTGTCTAATAACCCAAGCCGTTTGGAATGAACCACCCTAACGAGTTTAACGGCTCCGTTGGCCACTCTAAGGTCTTAAGAAAACCAAAGAGAAAACTAATCTGAGCTAACTAATCTAACTAAAACAAATAAAACAAACTAAAACTAAATATAAGAAACTAAACTAACTAATAAATAAAAACAAACTAATACACTAATCTAATTAAAAACGAAATAGAAACTAAAACTAAATACAAATTACACTAACTATTCTACTAATTACTATTACTCTAATTCTGACAATTAACCGTCTAACTACCAGTTATAGTACAACTTATTCACAAATATACAATATGCACAATTGGCAGATTTAAACAAAACCTGCAAAACTCATATGCTTTCTGCCCGAAGACAGCCAGAGATATTTTTTGATTTTTATATTTTATGAATAAGAAATAAAAATTACTGAAATTAAACAATATAATATATCAAACATATATATCTAACTAAAAATACTAACAAATATACTAACAGATAAATGACAGATTGACCTGAAAGCGCTTCTAATTTTTCCTGTGTATGATGACTTCGAAGCTGATCGGAGGAAGTAAACTCGCACCGGTTAGTCCATAAGCTTCTCGTAAACGATAGGTTGTGCTTCTCTTTGAGTTGGTTTACAGGACAAACAAGACAAAAAAAAATCATAACAATTATAAGATTTATAAATCTCTGCAATAAGGGAAACCTGCTATGCAAAAACTTATACTTTATAATTCAACTTATGAAGAAGAGAAATCTGTCGTTCATAAATCGAATTAAGCAATTGCTATGTTCATTAAATACTTGGAAGAAACCAGATATGGATAACAATGATTAAAATTATATCATTTGCATAGGATTAAGATAGCTAAAGTAGTCATGAACCAGGTACAAATTGATATACACAACATGAAACAAAGTATTGATATAATGAGAAGCTAAAGCTGTGACAAAACACCAAATTCTGCTTCAGTCTGTATTAAAACTCCATATCCTTGTTCTCCCAAAAATGAGGATGTTCTTATTACAAAAATCATGAGTATATATAAGTCTCTCCACAGGGTAAAACCTCCCTGTGGATAATATCAAATTGTTTTACATAATCTGGGAGATATCCCAAAATCAACTAAACTAAGAAACTAAAATGCAAGTAAGATATTTCAAATCTCTCCTAACTGCTCATCATATCCACTGCAATTTCGAATTTATCTGCAATAGACCAAAAATATCAAGTTAGAAAGATATTTCATTAACAAAACAATAAAAAAATGATTCTACAGACTCAGCTACAGAATCATCTGATTCTGTAGCTAGTCTAAAATAGCATACAGGATCAAATAAATCAAATCAAATCTTTTAAAAGAATCAAATCCAGTTTTCTTTTAATAAACATTAAAAAACAAATCACTAATGACTCACATGATTTTATCATTCAAATTAAACAAAACCAAAAGTGATTCCACCGAAAACAGGGGTAAGAATACTCTGTTTCACAGTTACCATAATCAGGTTGAATAGTAACAAGACTGTCCCATATCTAATTAAAATCAAATAAGATCAAAATCCAACAACCAAATAGAGAAACAAGTATGCTCTGTTTCGATTGCCATCATAGTCGGGTAAACAGAATCGAAACTAAACAGTTTTACAAATCATTTCACATCTAATTCGAAAGCAGTTCAATCAAGCGAATCATATGCAACGTTGTGTTTTTCCAAAACAGGAGATACGATTAGATCAAAATAGGATTGTTTTACAATTTCATAACTGTTATGGCTCAAATGGTTTGCACCACAAGTGGATTAATTTAGACAGATACGTGAACCAATTCATACAAAATCATAACCAGATTGATTCAATTTTGACCACAATCACTATCGAATTGACATAAGTCATAATCGATAAAATGTGCAAATAAACTTTATTGGATTTGAACGAAATGGTTAATTCCAAACAAGTCGCGACAGGGTTTAATATAGAAACAAATCATGAATCAATCTCGTTTCACAAATCCACTTGAAACAGAATATCTATCGTAAATACGAATTCAACTGATAGCGGGGTCGATCAAACCATTGCGAATCAACCAGCTGGGTTTTTTACATAACCGTTAGGAATTGTTTTGGATGTATTTTACCAGGATCATATTGAGAATAATCCGGATTGTATTCCTGTAACAGTTAACCATATCACAATTGTTGCCAACCATAACGTATACATTATAACCAATTCGAATCAAAACTTGATTGTGTTTAAAAATGAAATGTGAAACAACTTGTGTCTATAATAGATACAGCGACTTCAATTAGCAACAGAACATCCCAAATTAAGCTAAATGAAACCAATCAAATCCATACTAAGATCCAATCAAATCGACGAAAGAATCCAATTGAAAGTAAACTGGGAAAACGAATTTCATTAATCAAAACAAAATTATGTACATAATGCATATAATGTGACAGAGCAAAATCATGCTGTAAACATAGCTATTCGAAAGAATTTGAATTCGTTATATAAACAAGTGATAGAACATACCGGTGAAGCTGCTCAAATTATGCCAATTTTGAATTCACGACCGTTGTAGCTGACTCCACATTTTTAAACAAAATAGAGCCTGTCGTCCTCTGTTTCTTATCAGTAGCTTGCAATTTGGACTTTTGACTGGTAAGCCTTGCAACTTGATCCTCCAAAGAATGAATTCTGGACCGTAGCATTAGCACATCAAGATAATACCTTTCTAACCAAGAGATACATTGCTCACAGGGTGGCGCTGTAGACTTAGGTAAAGCAAGAGAGGGTTTTGATGAAGGACCGGGGTTTTCACAAGGCAGTTTTATGCCCGGGTAGTTAGGGTCGTCTTGCAAGCAAAGTGGTAGGTTCGACACGAAGTCAAACGAGGGTTTGGCACACAGACCTTCGGAATAGGGATATTCACTTGCCAGGTAACATTCTACTTCCAAGTCGGAATCTCCACTTACAATGATAGGGTCAGGGTTGACAGGAGGTTTCGGCTTGTTTCTTTCCATTCGAGAGATTAAACGGGCATTATTTTTGCCTTTGGAATTCACAGTAGGTTTGGCTGTAGGTTTCTTGCCCACGGGCTTAACAGTCTGGACATCCTTGGTCACAGAGTGGGATAGGTCGATAGGTGAGTCGGGTAAGGGTTTAGGTAACAACATACTGTAAGGTACCGGGGGTACAGTCTTGTTCTCGGTCACCACAGGTTTGTCAACCTGTGGAGGGTTTGAATCCTCAAAATCATTGCGAGCCAGGAAATTGTTCCAACAGTCTCCGTGTAACTCCAAATGATAAACAACAATAATTTTAACCAGCCCGAAGTGAAAAAGGCTGTTATCAGCCCGGTTCTTTTTGTATCTCTTAGACATTTTAAATAGGCTTCTATGCAGGTAATAAGGCATATTAAGCTCATAGCCCATGAAAACCATAAGAAAACGAAGGTGGTGTAAGAAAACAAAACTATATCGACCTTCGTAGGTGATAAACTGTTTGATTATCATCAGCAACTCATGCCAACATTGCTTCAGCATGGTCACAGGTAAACCTTTGTCACAGGAGCCGACCCTATGCGACTGGAAGAGCAGTGTCCAAGGGACCTCTTCCACTTTGCAATTCTTGGACCATCGTTGTCCAGTGGCAGGCAAACCCGTAGCTAAACTTACAAATTGCTCGTCAATTTGCAATTGGACATCCACGACCTTGACTCGACAGCCATCAAAGGTTAAAGCGAAATGCCGAGCAACGCAGGGGTTAAAACCATCAAACTTTTGTATGAACGGGAGCCATCCAAATTCCTCAAGGTCACTGTGGGCACTGTCGAACATCAACAGAGCCTGGCTACCATTGGGTTCATCCCTTACGACTGGAGCCATGGTATGAGCATATGGTAAGGGTTTGGGTCGAAATCGCCAACACACAGGAGCAAAGTCGTTTGGGCTAGCATCTACGAACGATCAAATGGGAAGATTAATGTGCGCGTGCGAGGGTGGTGGGATTATTCACCGCCATGCATAATAGTAATGGCAAAGTACAACCTCTGTTCAATCAATCATAATATAGTTCAAACCATATTATTCGGCCAACCCAAAAATCAATCGGTGGATGATATACCAATGCGCCATTGTATTATTTCAAACCACGAATGTTCAATGTGAAATCAAGCCCGAATGTTAACCATGCGCTTGTTGCATAATGTGTAATCAAAGTTTAAAACATTGTGGCAATCGATAATTATAGAATTGACAAGCCAAGAGCCATAATAAGGATCACATCATATACATAAAGACAAAAATAAACCATGACCCCTATGTAATTTAATGACTAGGCAAGTCTCAAAAACCATAAATTTCCATGCTCAATGCCTTACCAGTTTAATAAAATCCAGTTGCGCAATCAAAGTAAGAATAGGCAAATAGGCATAGCTCGAAAATCCTTACAGTCACTTAATGATAAATCAAAGATAAGTGCCACTCAAAATATCAATGCAAAAATC
>ML804847.1:114175-124627 GCA_009831015.1 Picea engelmannii | reverse complement strand
GGTCACTGTGGGCACTGTCGAACATCAACAGAGCCTGGCTACCATTGGGTTCATCCCTTACGACTGGAGCCATGGTATGAGCATATGGTAAGGGTTTGGGTCGAAATCGCCAACACACAGGAGCAAAGTCGTTTGGGCTAGCATCTACGAACGATCAAATGGGAAGATTAATGTGCGCGTGCGAGGGTGGTGGGATTATTCACCGCCATGCATAATAGTAATGGCAAAGTACAACCTCTGTTCAATCAATCATAATATAGTTCAAACCATATTATTCGGCCAACCCAAAAATCAATCGGTGGATGATATACCAATGCGCCATTGTATTATTTCAAACCACGAATGTTCAATGTGAAATCAAGCCCGAATGTTAACCATGCGCTTGTTGCATAATGTGTAATCAAAGTTTAAAACATTGTGGCAATCGATAATTATAGAATTGACAAGCCAAGAGCCATAATAAGGATCACATCATATACATAAAGACAAAAATAAACCATGACCCCTATGTAATTTAATGACTAGGCAAGTCTCAAAAACCATAAATTTYCATGCTCAATGCCTTACCAGTTTAATAAAATCCAGTTGCGCAATCAAAGTAAGAATAGGCAAATAGGCATAGCTCGAAAATCCTTACAGTCACTTAATGATAAATCAAAGATAAGTGCCACTCAAAATATCAATGCAAAAATCATGACAGTTCAAATAATGATGGAGGAGTTTTCACGCTTACAGTCGTGAAAACTAAATGGAGACTAATTTGCAAGTGTCGCAAGAAATGAAAATATCGTTTAATTGCAAAATGCGACGAGAATTTGAAGTTCAGAAGACATAGGTGTAGGCAGCTTATAGGGCAATGGAAAAAATTGAATTGGCTGCCAACAGGTATATCCTCAGTTTCCTGGATTTTTTTTGCATCTTCATTTTCTTCTTCTGGAACTTCTTCATGCTCCTCCCTTTCTGAAGATGGTTGAGTTTCCAACTGAATTTGATGAACTTGTGGTACCCTTTCTTATCTCACTTCAACTTCTACCAATTTTGATTTTAAGAGTGAGGATTCATAAAATACTACATCTCTGCTTATGATGATTTTGTGGGCAGTAGGATCCCACAGTCTATACCCCTTAACTCCATCACCATAACCAACAAAGACATATTTCTTTTATCTAGGATCTAACTTAGAACACTGATCTTTAGAAATTAGAGCATAAGCATCACAACCAAATATCCTTAGATTTGAAAAATCACACGAATGACCTATCCATACCTCTTCTGGAATCTTACAGTTTATTGCAGTTGATGGTGACCGATTTATCAGATAACATGTTGTAAGAACTGCTTTTGCCCACAATTCATGTTGCATCTTGGCATTACTGAGCATGATTCTTTCTCTCTCTAGAAGAGTCATATTCATGCGTTCGACAACACCATTCTGTCGAGGAGTATAAATCGTGGTTTTATGTCTTTCGATCCCAACTTCCTTGCAATAGTTCTCAAATTCCACATATGTGAATTCACCTCCATTATCTCTCCTTAAACACTTGATTGACCTGTCAGTGCTCTTTTCAACCAAAGCCCTGAATTGCTTAAAAGCATTAAATGCATCAGCTTTTCTTTTAAGTAAATAGACCCAAACATTTCTAGAGTAATCATCTATAAAAGTCACATAATATGACGATCCTCCAAAAGAAACTGTAGGGGATGGTCCCCAAACATCTGAATGAATGTAATCAAGGATACCTTTTCTTATATGCTTTCATGTTTTAAAATTTTGTCTACACTGTTTTCCAAAAACACAATACTTGCAGAAATTCAAATTCAGAAACTTCAAACTTGGAAATGACTTACGATCAACCAGTACCTTAAGCTCTTTCTTGCTCATATGACCCAAACGTTGATGCCATAAACGAACAGAGTCACTTGCATCTTCATATGCTACCACTGCTTGATTTAATTATTTCCATCATTCACGCTGATAAAGGTTCTCGATCCTCTTTGCCTTCATGACTACTAAGATGCCTTTGGACACCTTTAATACCCCACCTTGAGTTGTACACTTGTAACTAGCAGAATCTAGAACTCCCAAAGATATCAAGTTCTTTCTTAGTTCAGGGACATTCCTTACATCTATTAATGTTCTTACAGAACCATCATGCATTTTAATCCGGACGCTACCAACTCCAACAATTTTACAAGAAAAATCATTTCCCATAAAAACAACTCCATCATCAATAGATTGGTAAGTTGAGAACCAATTTCTATGAAGACACATGTGGTTGGATGCACCAGAATTTAAAATTCAATGTTTATATTGATGTGAAACATCACAAGTAGACAATACCTCATCAACCATACCTGAATTGAAACCTGAACTTGTTTCAACTACATTAGCTTCCTTTGATTCTTTGGTAGAGTCCTCCTTGGATGCATTTTTTTTTTTCCAGCAATCCTTCTTGAGATGCCCATATTTTCCACAGAACCAACATTTCTAGTTACTCTCCTTGCCTTTTGACTTAGACCTTGATGTACCCCTCTGATTTTTCTCTCTTTTTGTAGATCGACCTCTGACCACCATTGCTTCTACTGTTGAGGTTTCTTTACTCGATGTTTTCCTTATCTCCTTAGAAAACAAAGCTCCCACAACGGTGTCATAATCAATGGCATTTGTTGTGTTAAACCACACCGCTGTGACAAGATGATCCCAAGACTCAGGCAACAAACACAGTAGCGTAACCTCCTTGTCCTCATCTTCAAACTTTACTTCCATACTAGTTAATTGACAAATCATAGTATTGAAAACATTCAAGTGATCAACAATTTTCGTACCTTATTTCATCTGCAAGTTGTACAACTGCCTCTTCAAGAAGATTATGTTTGACAAGTTCTTTGTCATATACAGACTCTTCAGTTTGGTCCACAAACCTGTTGTTGTCACCTCATCAACGATGTTAAACAACACCTCATCTTCCAGATACATGTGAATAACATTGAGGGCTCTTGCATCCAAATCCTCCCAATCCTCGTCTGTCATACTTGCCGGTTTCTTTGACCTTCCAGCCAAGGCCTTTTGCAATCCTTGTTGCACAAAAAGATCTTGCATCTTGAGCTTCCATAGCGCAAAGCTATTCTTACCATTTTCCACCTCAAACTTGGAACTCTGCACTTTCGCCATTAACAAAAACAACTCCAAAAAAAAATAAACTTATACTTTAAGATCGTCGCACCTTGAATGAGGGTAGCCTGCGACTATTAGGCAATCGTCACACCTTGTCAAACTATGGCCTGCGATCAGATTATTTCCAATACAAATTACTCTAAAAGTATTATTAATTATCAAAACAAATCACTCATTAATTATCAAAAGAAAGTACTCTAAAGTGAAATTTTACATAATAGAATAATACATATTAAGATATATTTTGTGATCAAATTATTTCCATAAGAAATTACCGTAAAAATTACTTAAAAAACAAATTCTCAGAATTGAAGGGTAGGAAGGAGGACATGCAAGGGACAACACATACGATCGGATAAACAGTTGGGGAATGGCCATCCGTTTTACTACGTAGGAATGGCCCGCAGCTTTCCTGGATAGAAAAGGAACTGTAGCACAAGTTGCAGCTGGCCTCCACAACATTTGTACAGTTATGACTGATACAAGTTGCAGCTGGCCTGCATAACAGTTTTGCAACTACCCTTGATGCAGATGTCAGTATATCCGCAATGTCGGCCTGTGCCACTACCCATGAATGTCAACAGATCCGCATTGTCTGCGTATGTGTGACACATCTACCTGATTTGACTGTATTTTTGGATATGTGTTAATGTTATAACTACCAACAAGCAGATTCAATATTGGCGGATCTCTAGCTGGGTTCTTCATCTTGATTTAAGATACTTATTTGATACTTTGTTATCAAGATGATAGAGATATTTTTATGTTTATTATT
Source organism: Picea engelmannii (assembly GCA_009831015.1). NCBI lineage: Eukaryota > Viridiplantae > Streptophyta > Pinopsida > Pinales > Pinaceae > Picea > Picea engelmannii. Next base: position 120,677 of record ML804847.1, on the reverse strand, counting down.
ATAATAATGTTAATTATATATATATATATGTGTGTGTATGAGAGATTGATTTAATGTGTAAATTTAATATTAAAAATATTATTTAAAAAAATAAAAATAAAAATTATATTTTCATGTAAAAGAGAAACTTTATACGTGCATGTAAAAAAATATATTTTTTCATTTATATATAAATCTATTTTAAACATAATTAAAAATTTACATTCTAAAAGATTTGATCACTAACTAACATGCATGTAAAAGAATATATTTTTTTCATTTATATCTAAATCTATTTTAAACATAATTAAAAATTTGATCTATAAACATAATTAAAGATTTGATCTTTGATATATATATGGAGTTAAATGGATTCATGTTAGTTGTAGTTCAGTGATTGTTTTAATTAATATTATTTTAGTTGTGTTTTAATTAGTATTATTTTAGTTGTGAATTAAATAGGTAAGGACTTTGGGTTCTTAATAGGATAATTTTTATGGTAAAATTTACCATTTTATTTGTGATCAAACTAACAATACTTAATGCATTGGTAATATTTCAATTTTCCCTTCAAGCTTTATGATTCACTATTGAATCCATTTCAATCTCTCGAACTTTGTCAAATTCTAACTTTAGACACCAAATTCTACCAAAGAATTCTACAAATCAATGATACAAAGCAATGTTGACAATAAACATGCAAAGACAATAGTATGTGACTCTCGTAAATGCAAAATGAGGTGAATTTTACTCAAAATCAAGCTTTTAACTAACCATGGCCTTGATATTGTCACCCACAAGGATGGATTCACTTTAAACCATTGATTTTCACTAAGAGAAACCCTAATTCTCTAAGGAAGTCAACCTTACACTTGGCATGGATCCACAAGTCCCACATTACATGTTTGAAAAGACTAATAATATGGGTGTCTATCTAAAAACATCTAAGTCTTGGGCTCTAACATGCACCACAAATGCAACACTGACCCACCTTTCTCCACCAATCCTAAAACCCCCCCATAGGTTCCTAACTCCTAAAGATAATAAAGTTCTCATAGTTCCCCAAAACTAGGTTCTATGCATCCCCCCCCCCCACCCCCAACCTCTAAGCAACCATAAAGGACTTTCACAAGGTAGAGGAAACCATCCCATGAACATATCTCCCACAACCATCCCCTCACTAATGCAAAAGGCTAGTGTTGCATTTATTCCCCAAAACAACCCTCTAATGACTCAACTCACAACACAAAATCTACGCAAACCCATCATGGATACCATTATGTACACAACAAAAGAGTCAAAATTCCTACTATGCACACAAACTCCTCCCATTACCCCTCACCCTCCTAAAGGAGTGAGATCCTCTAGTGTTAAGCACAAAGAAGAGTTCCAGGCATGCATTGTTAACCCATCTCTTCATTTGTTTGTCATCTAATTGTGCCACTTTGATTGTGTCTTATCAGTGGTCTATGTGATGCAAAATGGACTAAGGCAATGCATCCACATTTCCCCTTGGTCCTTCAAGTACTTGATATCATGTAGTGACACTAAGTCTCCTTTATCTAACACCTAAGTTGTTATGATGTGATCATGTTATTCCTTATGTTGATTGTTTTATACCTTCTAATGATACTATTTACTCAGGTTTTTCACCCTCATCAACCACATAGGCTTAGTATCCAAATAATGGGTCTGATTATCCCTCCCACCATTAAATTGGCAAGCCCTTTGGTGATAATTCCACTTCCATATGACCGCTAGAATGATCTGTTATGCTCTCTAATCTATCTCATTTGATATAAACTAATCAATGCAAAACACATAAATGTAAATGAATTTGGAATGGAGGTGGGAATGGGTTGTGCCAACATGTAAGATGCATGATTTGAAATGCATATGAACACGTGAATGGTTGTAAGACTTAGTACCTGCACATGTAATTCAATAATTAATAAAGGTTAGATAAATTATAGAGAGAATGCAAATGTAGAAGTAAATGTTAGCACTCTGTAAATTTGTTCGACTGATAAACAAATGACAAAGGTAACCTGCAAACCAACTTTAGAGCTGGGTACTAGCCTGCTCGGCTCAAAGAGGGCTCTCTCGTGTCACTTGGTGTTTCTTTGGCAATCAATGGCTAGGTTTAGTTTGTTTTGGGGGGATTTTTATAAGTTTGTTGGCAAGGAAGGGGAGGGACACTTAGGGCTATGGAGTCAAAATTCTGAAAATAAATGAAAACATTGACTGGCCAGTAGAACTCTCCAGAGGATAAAGGCTAAGTGAGGCGATGAATCTGAGTTATAAATTGTAGTTTGTAGAGTGTAAGAAGAAAAAGAAAACATGTAACTACATCAAAGCATTTATGAAATGAATTTTGAATTGGTTATGAAGAACTTAACACAATTTAAATCGCTTAAGCCAAGAGCATCACAAGATGAATTATGGGTTTTTAAATTATCCAATTTAAACATAATACAATGTAAATGGAATTAAAGAACACATGAAATACATACAATGAGAGAAGACAAAACTCATATCACCACCATTAGAATATTTTCATAGAGACTTCAAAATCTTCTGCATATGTATTCAATTCAGCTCCAGAAAATTACAATTGAGTTCAAAACAACTAAAAAGGTGCCCTTGCACTTCTGCCAACATTAATACATTTGGAACTTCTAATATTTATACAATTTGAGTTCCTTCAATTAGAAACCGATTACAATAGTTGAACTGAAACGTTTCAGCTTCTAAAATTGATTACAATAATTACAACTGACAATTTCGGTATGGGAATCGATTACAATGATTAATCAAAAAACGTTTCATGAAATAATTGTCGATTCCTCTAACTCTTCAACTTCTTCCTTTGCCATCTTTCCTATTTTGGTCCTCCGTTGGATTTGCCATTTTGGTGACACTTGGGCATTATCTGCTAGTTCCTGGTGTTATCACCCTAACAATTTTCATCGGGATCTAAAAACTTTTGAAGTTTAGCAAGACGCTATACCACAGTAGAGGCGCGATAGTTCAGGGCGCTCGGCTATATTCCACGACGTATGAACGAATGTAGCGGAAGTGGGAAGGGAGTAGCTCGGCGGGCCGTCGATCTTGAAGAATCTCATATCTACGGTCAAAGCCTACATTGAACAAACAAATAGCACAGAACTTAACATCGCGAAGGCAGACCGGGGAAAACTAATCTGGTTTCGATGGGGAATGTGTGGCACTCTTACACACGCATCGAGGGAGACAACGGATTGCCCAAAACCACTTTTCCTATGGCCTCGATGTCACGTGGTTCAAAACGTGATGTCGATAACTCGCGGGGAGGATGGTGGTTGGTCAGATCACCTCACATCACCAGTCCAGGTACTTTCCCAGATGATGCACCAAAAGGATACCGCCGCATAACTAACTCGAGGCTCATCATTCGAAGTGGATTGATAAAGCGTGGCACACCAAGGTATTGTGAAAGTAATTCGTGAGCAAAGTACACAAACCATCAAATCTCAGATATGAATCATTTTATCCTATTCTGGGAAATTGTCATCTTATGCATAAGAAAAACAAGCTTGGTCTGTGCTCCTGAATTCTGTAAACTCAAAGGGTGGCCAAATCAAGGTCTCTGCGAAGTCTGAAAGGCATGGATAATACCCGTCAAACAGTGTCTAACACGACTGGGTTCTCAACTAAGGTACCAGGAAGGTCAATAAGTAAGAATGAAAGATGGGTCTTGCAGATGCTGGCGACTAAATTTCATACCGAACCTGAAACTGAGACAGAGTCGGGAGTAAAATTAAACCCCGTTATGAGGGATCTTGTCATAAATGAACATGCAGACAACACCTGCCACCCGGCCGCAAAGAAGAAGAGGAGAAAAAGGAGGAAATCAGAGGCCAAAACCGAGATGATAGAGAGCTTCGGGGAAATTTCGATTGGTGGAGTACCTTGGAGGAGGAAATCGTCAAGCTGAGGTGAATCCTTAGGTAAAATTTTGGTGTATTTCAGATAGTTTTGGATAGATGTCGGCTTAAGAGAAGGGAATCCTGATATGACAGACTGATTACTAATGGTCCCTTTAAATAATACAACTGTTCTTCATTTTTGTAACTTGTATCTGTTTTTAGAATTATGAGGAAGTCGGAACGTTTTAAATTCCATATGAAATTCCTCTATATATGCTTGGCCTCACGAGTATAGAAGCATGGACAAAAGAGGAGCATGCCCTCTATGCAGGAAAACTTTATAAATCTCTGGGGCTGGAATGAATACATGGGTGTAGAGGCAGATTTTGGTACTTTTTATGAAAAGATTCTAATTGGTGGTGTTATGAGTCTCATTTTTTCTCACAGTGTGTGATTCCTGTTATTCTATATTTTCATTTTGCTTTCTTCTGTCTAAATCGAGAAACTAAAAGTCCAGAATTCATTATTCAATGCTCTCAGCTTGGTGATTTATACTATGTTCATCTCTTCTAAACCATTTCAGAATTCATTACTATAATGCTCTGATAATAGTTGTGTGTTTCTTTTCTTATGATACCATCTAAAATTTTCAAGCATAAACTCAGAAGTCACTTCCTCATTTAGCCTTTTCCTCTTGATTGTTTTCCCGATTTGGAAATGCATCCTACATTCTTGACCCCATAGCCCAAAGGTCATCTTCAGCTCTTCAAGAACTTTATTAAAACCCCAAAACAAACCAATTCTAGCCACCGATTTCCATAGATGTATCAAGCGACACGAGAGAGCCCTCTCTGAGTTGAGCAGGCTAGTGCCTCAGCTCTAAAGTTGGTTGAAACAGTTACCTCTGTCGTCTGTCTATTCAACCGGACAAAATTTATAGAGTGCTAATAGTGTCCACAAGAAAAGGAAAGTTTCCGGAAAGATCTCATCCGAGCCATGTAAGTGAGGTGATGTGGCTAGGGATGTCCAGACATGTGGGTGTAGTGAGGGCCAAGGATGCATAAGTGTTACCTATGGGTGCCTTTGTAGAAGGCGAGTTGTAGCTGTCATGGATGCATTTTTTTCAAGCCCATTCTTGCCTTTATTCTTTTTATTATTGTTTTATTGTTTCATTTACTTTTTTTTTGTTCAAGAACTAACCAGGGGACACTGCCTTGGCATGGTGACCAAAGATGACAACGTTACCCACAAGTAATTTCACAGAGATGATAAGGTTGGCTCGTGATGAGACCCCCTTTCCCTTGGCCATGCAACCAAAGGTCACTGCCCTGGCATGGTAACCAGATGGTGGCAATGTCATATTGTTAGGTACCCATGGACCTAATAGGTTGGCTCATGATGAGACCCCCTATCCTCTGAGTAGGTCTTGTTTTATTATTTTTCAGGTCCCTCTTGTTTCTTGCTGAGAGGTTTTTTACTGCCTTCTCGAGGATCCCTGGGTGAAGCATCTCGAGGTTTTATTTCTAGGCTTTTGTCATTTACCAACTAATTTTACCTTCTGGGCCTTTAGCCCCTTCTTCCCATGAGATAAGGTGCCATCCTGTAAATAGGTCAACCCAATGCTTGGACAAGGGGAGTGGGATAAATGAGCGGGAGATAAGATGAAACAGTGGTGTTATGATGGGAGAGGACGAGGGTTTTTCAGAAATTCCCCCAATGGAAAACCAAAACCTATGGGCACAGGCTTGCTAGGGCACCCTGTCAATTCCCCCAAGCATGGTCAAGTGGGAAAATGTAATATCCAAGTAGTTGTTAGAGATAAAATGAATCAGATGCATATATTTAAAGGCTTCAATGATCAAAAGTGATACATACCATGATACCTGGACCAATTACCTCTGTTGGATCATGTTGTCATTGATGCCAATGGTTTGATTGATTGATGTCAAGTGATTGATTGATGTCAAAGGATTGATTGATTGATGATTGATGTAATATAATATGTATTGTCCTGGATGAGAATGCATAGATGAAGATCGATCAATGAGTTGTCATTGATACATGATGAAGATGGATCGATGTGGTTTCATTGGTATATGATGCATTGTTGGAAAAATGTATAGATGACTCATTATTGTCTTATCATGGTTGATAAGGTGCACAAATGGATGAATTCCAAAGTGGTCCCCTTATGGTGAAAGCCCTCACGGAAAGACACTTTGCGGATTGAGTTATCCTAGAAGAATGGTTGGAGGAACCATGCTCTCATTATTGTCTTATCATGATTGATAAGGTGCACAAACAGATGAACTCCAAAGTGGTCCCCTTATGGTGAAAGCCCTCACGGGAAGATGCTTTTCGGATTGAGTTATCCTAGAAGAATGGTCGGAGGACCCATGCTTGTATGTGGAATAACGAGATGAAGATCAAGGAAATTGTTGGTGAAACTATCCTTGATGGATAGTGCTTGTAATTCCATTTCTAGTGGTATGTGGAATGTCACATAACTCCTCATGGTTTGAGAGTTATGGCCTTACGAAGATGAAGGACCCCCACATGAAGGCTTGAAGCCCCCAAGGTCAAAGAAGTCAAAGTGACCTAAAAGAAGAAATCAT
>ML804847.1:78748-103442 GCA_009831015.1 Picea engelmannii | reverse complement strand
GAAATCGTGTATTACTGTATATCTGTGTTTATGGTTGCATCTCTGATACATTTATGTTATATTATTGAATATCTGCAATATCTCTGTGCATTTCTTTATTATATCTCCGCTCTCATTTCGTGCCGAAAATAATCCGGATCAACATTGTCTAGGAGCTGAAAGGACCAAATTTCTCCCAAAGTGCATTTCAGAACCAACACAAGATTTGTAGGTGTTGTGATTAAACCATCTGATGCTAGGCAAGGCTTCCACAATGAATATTTAGTCATAACATTAGGAAACACAAAGCAATCAAGTTAGTACCATGTGCATGAAGAAATCCACTGGGGAACACTATAAATTGATTACGAATGAGATTTGAAGCGAATCATATGAGATAGGAAATTATTGATCAATTGTCTAGATAGGCGTGGAAAGTTTATTAATTGGAAATGTAAGGATATTGATCGATGAATGCAACAAGAAGGGATCAGAGCTAGGAGGGGGATGATATAGGCCTCATGATGAAAGTGGTCTACGTTGACCGAGTCAGCATTGGTGAGAGGGAGTAGATGGTCATCGATGCACTTAACAACAATGAGGGGTTGACATAATTCCATTGATGCATTTGCGATAGGAGAGGGAAACTTGTCAATAGGTAGCACATTGAGAATGAAGAGTTGAACCTCATTGATAAGCAATGCAACGAAGTAGAAGGGAAGGGAGAGTCATTTTTTTGTGATGAAACAACACAAGTAGAAGGGATCCAGTTGGTGAAAAGTTTTCTCACGATAAATATAATAATGTGACCAATATCGATGAGACGACATTGATCATGCGAACTTCACCCTACGATGAAGTCGTGTGTCAGTGAGGTTTGGTGGAAGTGTAATAGAGTGTCATCCAAGCTCAAAAGGACGTGGATGATGTAATTTCAAGAAAATCAATGGCATGTCAATGCAAAGGTGGAATAAGGATGTGTGCATCGGTATACTATGTATCAATGCCGGAAGAGGGGGCTCGCTAAAGTGTGGATCATCGGGAAGAAGTGATATGAGGAGTAATTGAACATGAGGTAGGGATAACAAGAGGAAAACTTGAGCGTAGCCAATTGTGTGAGGGAGAGAGTGTGAGAGTTATGGTTGGAAAAATTGAAGGGGGGGGCGATTTTTTGTCTTGGAGAGAGGATAAGACAATAAAATTGGGAGGTTTTTGTGTGGGCACAACAAATGGCGACACACTAGGTGAAGTCAAAATATCTGCTAGTCTTTCCTAACTGATAAGCATAAAATATAGAGGGTCATGGAATTTACTTTTAAGTTCAAAAAATTATAGGAATAATACGTAATAGTTACTTGAACTTGTGATGCTTTCATATCGGCTAGAAGATCTCATCTATTTTATATGGAGGATGAATGTTGATGAATTTTATTTCCTTAAATTGCGTCGACAATCCAGGTTGGTATCTCCATCTTGGGGATGATATAGGTTTGGGATAAATAAATATTTTTCACCAGGTGCTTATATAGATATCTCGCAAGTGTTCCTCCACTACTCGTGAGCATCCACAACCCCGATGGATTCACCATGATGTCACAGACCTTGCTCCGCTACCAGCGAGTGTCCATAGCCCCGAAAAAGATATCTGCATGTCCCAAAGTATGTTCAAACTTCCCTTTCCATTCCTTCCTGGATTATTTAGTGCATGTTTAAAATTCGGTGGATGGGGAAAGCGATGGCATTTTTATCCTGATAGAGGACGAATTCCATCTTTTGATATTTATTTATATATTTGTTGCACCTGGATACATAGAGATATCCCTTTTGGTTTTCAGCCTTTAGACTTTGACACTTCACTTTTCACGTGAGAAACTACTTAGTGTTTGGATTGTTCCTCCATTACATATGATATTATCACCAACCAATATGCAAGGATGAACATTGATTAACCACTATGCTCAGCCATGGTTTAACTGTTGTCACAACATCCCCAAATAGTTTTGATTCATTTTCAAATAGAGACCCCTAATTTCACTCATGAACTAGGAAATAGATGCAAGATGATTCGTTCCTGCTTCCAGTGCGAAGGCGCTTCCTATGAAAAGAAAAATGGAGGTGAGAGGTATGTATTTCATGAAATACAATTAGGGGTCATAAGAAAACAAGATTGAATAAACAAATTGCTTTGAAGGGAAAAGATTATGATGAAAGAATGGGAAGAAAAGTGTTGAATTAGGAGAGATGACATATTCAGGGTTAGAGATGAAATCGGTCGAATTTCTTGATGTGATTGAAAAATCAAGCATTTCATATGAATTACAATAAACAATATGTAATTAGGAAATGTAGTAGATCAATAAAGAAATTATAGATTGAGTGTTTCCAACAACTTAGAGGATATTCAAACATTCCAACTAGCTAGAAATTTGCAGCCTCTTGAAAAGATTAATCCATGTGAAAGATAATACGCATGATACTTCATTCAAATGGGTTTCAGTGCTAGGGTTGGTTGAGAATTACACCTCTCGTCATGATTTTTTGAAGACTTATAGTTCCATTGTGAAACCTTTTTCTTTAGGGGAAAGGGTTGGCAAGATCTCCACTTCACTGTCCATCAAGATCCTTGCTTTGGCCTTTTGACATGTCTATTTCCTTTTCACTTATTCAAGCTCTAGAACTAATGTTACAACATTACATGCCCAATTGAACACAATTATGATGTTTCATGATCAATTTCAACCTTCTTAAGACGTGTTTGTTTATGGAACCTTGTCTTTCTATTCAAATGAATATATATTTCCATGATCAACTTCGGAAAATATTTCTGAAAAATCCTTACCACAGTAATCTTAAAGCAATAACCAAAATCTTTCTGGGTGTATGATATCATGCCATACGTATCACCCATTCCAATTTCCAGGAGACAGGGTAGGCTTGAGCTTGAATGTTTGTTTTTCTGGTGGAATCTCTCTTTTTGGACAAAAAATGACTATAATTGTCACGATTACTAGTTCTTCCCTAAAGAGATGTGCTTGAGATCCATTTTATTGACCAATATCCTTGATATCATATTCCACTTGAGATAATATAAGAGGGATACTAAAACTTGATACTATGTTCCTTGAGGCCTATACAAGATGTGAAATATAGTATTACATTTCGCCATGATTGAAAACAAACTTTAAGAATGGGAAAAAAGATAAGTGTACCATGAAGTCTCATGTATACCCTCTATCATAGATCCACAAATGCTTGAGTGGGTTTTGCTCAATAGAAACCATCCTGAGTAAGGCAGTGAACAACAAACATGATTTATTTAATCCAATATCAATCTTGGTCGAACTATAAATCATTTCCCAATAGATATTCTTTCAACATTTTAGGGTAACTAGATTCCCAAATATCAATGTCAGGGTAAATGTTGTTTATACAAGTGAATTTTTCAATTGAACCTTTCGGAAAATTCCTGCACATGGTTTCCTCATGAAGATGGAGGAAAACCAAGATTAAACCAAACTTTTAGTGAAACAAAATGAAGATCATTGCACTAAAAGAAGAAAACTTTGATGAAAAGGAAATTAAACTAAAGCAATGACCACTAACTGCAAATTAAGCTAATGAAAGTTAGTGGTATTTATTGAAGAAAACAAAACAAATCTAAACCTATGCTATTCTGATGAAAATAAAAACAAATATCTAAGCTATGTAGGAAGAAAGGAAGTAAGATGACTATTTTAATCTTATTTCTAACTTAACCTACACTGGATGAAAGGAAACTAGGTATAAGCATAGTGCCAATGAAGCCAATCAAGTAACTCCAAACCTACAATCACATGTTGATTGAAGGCTAATTGCAGAGAATGAAGTAATGAGAGATAAAGGATATGAAGAATTGATTCAAACAAGTCTCCACTCAACAAGTTAAATTTAGTGGCGTTATGATTCACGATACATGAAAGTACGTAATATTCCTCCAACCATGACTCAATTACATCATATAATTGTTGGAAGGAAATCAACAATGAGATACATACCTGATGAGGCTTATGAATGAAAATTGCATGCAACGTACTTTGTAAGGGAGTCTCAGAGTGGGTGATATTGGTCATTCCAGGGGTAGAAGTAAGAAAATAAGCACTTGACATAATCGTCGATAGAAATTGGAGTGTCTCATTATCGATGTAGATCTCCCTGGGTTCAAATTTCACGTACTCTGCATGCTGAGAGGAGAGATAATGGTTGATTTTTTGAGGGAAACATTGAGTGAGAGATAGCTCCAAAGCTTCTCCTATGACATCAACGAAATCATGCGAGTAGTGTTGGATAATTGAAATAGCATCAAAGGACGATTGATGAATTTTCTCTCGAGGAATAACAAGAAATTATAGGGCATGTTGAGGCGATAACATTTCATGGATTAACTAGATGTTTCCTATGATTTGCATGGTTATGGGTTGTTCGTTTGCTAAAATTTATTCATGAGGATCAACAAAGTCATCGTGCTCTCCATATTTTATATTTGAATTTATTAGAATATTTGCATCAAGGTCAAAAATCTCAGATTATGAAGGATCAACGAATGATAATTTGGTACCTACACTCAATTCTGGAACATAAAAGTAGTCATCAAAAATAGGATCATTATGATTAGATTGTGATTCAACATGTTCCATAAATTGAAATTGTGAAGGGGTTTCAAAGTGATACATTATGGCTGAAGTGTCATTAAGAATGAGTGTTCAATCGATCAAGGATGGGCACTCTTCCTGATCTGGTATATCATTCAATGTTTCATTACCAAAATAGTAATGTGAAGAGTGTATTACATGATAAAAGAATGGTTTCTCATGTGGATGATAATCATCAAACATATTTGTATACAGTGCATGAATATCTTCAAATTATGAAGATGATGGGATTTCCTCAGTAAGAGATTCATCACAGACTAGAATATGATCATGATTTTTAGAAGGGGGATCGTTACATGGTTCACACTCTGGGGCTACGGGGTCTAGGATTACTGATAAATATTTTGCTACACTTGTGTTGGAGTGTTGGTCGAAGATTATTCCCCCTATATCATTTGTGGTTGGATCTGAATTCTGTGAATAGGAGATGGCTTGATCATTCAAATTGAATTTTTCAAAAATAGAGATGAGATATGAAAACCAATCAAATATTTATTGGCCTAAGGGTTCATCCCTTTCAAGAAATCTACAGTAAATCCGCATGACTCTTAGAAATAAATCATTCTTAGATTCATTCCTTAGCCTACGGATTTCTTCCAATTCACCAATGACTTCGTCATAAACATAATTTTCATGAGCAGTGATAAAAATGTCCATGCATTGTTTCCATCTATGAATTGATTTTGTTGGAAATGTACTAAACCAGGCTTTAATTTTCCCTTCAAATGTGAGGATGAACAATCGAAATGTTTCATTGTCTTGTACAATCTTAAGATTTTTTCGAGCGATGTCAAATCGTTTGAGATGTGTGAATGTAGAGACATGTCCTTCACCATCGAATTTGGGATTTGACAAGAGATTAATTGTCTTGATTGAGATGGCCTCAGTGGGTCTTGGAAGACTCAAAGTGTCATCCCATACAGAGGTACAGAGAGGAGCCATAGGTTGGTTAAGAGTTAAATGCAATGACTCCATGTGGGAAGGCTTGTCATCTGACCCTCCTTCTAGCGCCAATTTTGTTGACGGGTCCAAATTCACCTGAAAACAGTAAGGGGTTCTACCCGATAAGAAGTCCCAATTAGATCTCTCACCATTTGGAATAGTGAACCCATCTGAATTCTGGCTCAACATCCATTGATGGTTTGGTTCTACTGGTTGCGGTATATTCCACCGATGAAGGTGAGTGATGGTGGTTGTGAAAACAAAAGATGTAGATGAAGACTATCTAAATGCAAGCTTAATCTAATTCTAATCTAACCTATCCTAGCTAGGAGTGAATTAACATAAGTGAATGAGATGTGGCATGAAACTATCCTCATGACACGAAGTGTATGAGGATGAAGCAATAAACAAACTAGCTTAACATAACCTTGCTAGAGCTTCGATGATTCAACAAACATCCAACAATTATCTTTGGTATGATCTGGAGCTAAACTTGGTATATTCTAGTTCCTATATTGGTACCGGATCATGACAGGTGAGATTCGGTAAATGGTACCGGACCCGAGCATTATGAAAGTGGTTGGTACTGGACTAGAACAGTCTACGACCATTGGTATCGGATCGCGACAGTGGATGGTTCGGTATCGGATCTGAATGGAAGGTGCACTTGGTACCAGATTCAGACAGTGGAAATATGGTGCATAAGTACCGGATGGCTGAGCTGGTACAGAAAGGATGGACTCATCTAGAGGTCAAAGGTTACACATGACAAATTAAAACATTAGTACATGAAACATTTAGTCTCCTAGCTCAATAAACCACAAAAATGCATGAATTAATTATACTTTACCTTATGACCTCATCAATGGCTATTGGTAGTGTTCTTTGTTATTTATCCAAGCTTAGGTAAGCCAAAAAGGTATAGATGAGAAGTATTAGGGTAGTGGGGATGTCAATTTAGAGGCTCAACATTCCCCTATGCCAAAACCATTGCATGTCCTCATGCAACTAAAACAAACCCAAAACTTTTCAAAATTTGAGACTCCATTCTTTACTTTTGTGGATCAATGATGTTGATGGCTGAGGCTTATGCTTTCAGCTCCCTTTTTATGACCCTAATGTATTGTAAGAGTCTTAGTACCTTCTTGAGCTTATTAGAAGTCTCTTCATGGTCATCTTGAAGTTGTTGGTTGGTTGCCTTCAGTTGCTCGTTTTCCTTTTTGATATACCTGTCCAATAGTTGGTATTCCTTCACTTCTTGTTTGAGTACCTGGTTTTGTTTTTGCATCTCCCCAATCTTTTTCTTCATCTGTTCTTTTTTTAAGGTCCTTGTTGACTCCATTGTTTCTGTCTGGATGTATTCTCTTTCCTCCACTTCCTTCCTCATCCCACATAAAGTAATAGTGATTTGTTCCTCGGTCAAGCTAGGGATGTCATCCTGGACTGATAGGTCTTCAGAAGGGGAGGTAAGATCTATTGGATCATCATGTGTATGAGGACTGACAACTGCTTTTCCTTTCTTTGTCATGCTCCTTATGGTTCTTTTACAAGGGGGTACTCGATCAGGGGTGCTCATAGGCTTCCTTTTCTTCTTTTCTGTTTGTGGAATGGTTACAGGGGATTGTTCTATAGACTGTTCATATTTATTTTCTGAGCTATTCTTTTCTTTCCTCATAGTTTTTGTCTTATGACCTTTCTCCTCAAGTGCTACTGTTGAAGTCTCCTCTACTAATTTGGTTTTACCTTTTGATTCTTGACTTTTAAAAATCTTATTGACTGTAGAAGAGGGCCCTACTTGTTTACTAGCTTTATCGTTTTGGCTCACTGTCCTGGATGATGATGGAGTTACCTTATCTTTCTTGCCCTTTTTCTTTTGAGGTTCCTTATCTTTCTCTGGAGCAAGTTGGGCTTCCTCTACGGGTTTGTTTTCTGTGGGAAGATGTTGAGTGATGAGGATTTTCCAACTAATCCTTTGCTTCCTTATTTCATGTAAAACTAACATCTTAATAAGACCTTGATGGTAAATGCTAGTCTTCTGAGTTTTGGATAGGGATTTGACACCTCTTACCATCTTGTTAAAACTCATCCATAAAAATATGGGAAATCAATTTCAGGGCCTCCTTCAAAGTGTAATAGAAGCCTAAGATGATATATGAAGGTTACATCATACCTACCCTCACAAGTGAGGAATCATTGAAGACTAGCAAGCATTGGATGATATTCTTCCTTGATATAGTTCCTAGGAATCTCCTTTTTCCAATCAGGGTGTTGATGGTCTTCTTTCAAAAATCGTTGGCACATTTTCTTGTTGATTCCTACTCCTTTGAAATACTTGGCTCCTATGTTAGGTAATCCCATGGCTTCCCTTAAGGTTGTTTCATTGATTGTTAGCTGCAGATTTCCTATGTGCGCAATCTCTCCATCATAACTCTGAATAAATGCGTGAGATACCTTCTCATGACAGCCTGTGAATTTCTCCAAAAATGGCATCCATCCCACTCTGGCATACTTCTCTCTACACAGTTGGAACTCCTCGATCTCTCTATAAATCTGGAAGACTAGTTCATGTCTACTTACAACCATCTTTATAAATTGTGAGAAAAAAAAAATCGGGCTGTAGCACAAGGGTTTAGTCACCTGATGAGGGTAAGGGTTTGGCACCGGAGATCGCAGGGAGGAGTAAGCTCGAAACTGGAGAAAAGTTGGTAACGAAAAAAAAAATATGGTGATGGCGTTGCTAATTCGGATGGTGAGTTTAAGTAAAGATGTCGTAAAGGAAAATTAAGACAAGATGAGGCTCATATGGATGGCTTCGCCACCCAGATAATCCATTTCATTTATGACCATTAGTGCAATGATGGGGATGGAACATTGGGTGTCAAAGCATCATTGTTGTTTGGGATAGGTGATTGGACTTCTGAGCGGTGAATTTGATGTTGAATTGTGGCTCATGACACGAGATACGCTCGTGATTGCTTAAGGACGAAGCACGTTCGTGGCTCATCATTACTAGACATGCTCCATATTCACAATTTTGATGTGATTTTGCCTTCAATCATTTTCAAGCGATTATGTGATGAGAGGATTGATTAAGGTTAGGCATATGGGTATGAGGGAACTGATAGTTAGGTGCATGGTTTTAATATTAAGGTCATAAAATCTAGTATACGTTTTCATACCTCTTGTAGTTTTATAAGCAAAGGAAAATAAATAATACCATGTTACCTTTGTTTTTACCATTGTATAATCAATACCCATAGCATATGTGACTGCCTTTGTATTTGAAGCTTGCAGATTGTCAAAATTCATCTTTTTAGGCTGGAGTTTTTTGGAAGCTTGGTACCGAAATTTCCTGTACTTCATGAGACTTCTTTATTATGTGCTTGTCTTCTTTTGTGTCTGGTTCTGTAGTGTTGTAGGGTGAACCTATTGGTTTCTGAGGATGAGGTGTGAGTCTGAAAAAGAGTTCTGAAAGAGCTCTTTGACCTTCCCCCATGCTGAGGATGTTGCCTATCCTTATGCAAGAAGATCTAACATCCTGTATCATAATGGAAGAAAAATGATAAGAGAAAAGAAACCAAATCAAATTCCAAAAGTACATTTATCACCTAGCATATGATCACATGCCTAACAATTTTGAAATTGCCTTTCTTTTGATGACTTATTGACAAGGGTAGCATTTAGCAGTGAAGACAGGGACGTGTTTATATTTTTGCCAGAAGAACATATCCAACCTAACTTGCTTTAGATATTTACTATCATTAGATGTTATGGATACATTTCACGGTATAAGTAGATTAGACTCCCTAGTTAGGGCTCCACTCTTAAGAAGTTTCCTTCTTAGGTAATGTAGGCTTTAGATGTCAGACCGGTAAAGTTGACTTAGGGTAATTCTCAAATGGAAATTTGCTTGTAGTAATTGTCTTGTCTGTTAATCTGGACTTTGTATCTCATAAATGTCAACAATGACCTTTGCTTGTAGAGTTCATTTTTTTAGATGACAAAAGTGAATTTTTCAATCAGACAAGTATAGATGAGACATTTCTGAACCAAAACCCACTTCCAGCAAGCCTGTTCAGTACTCCGGTGGGGTAGTTGTGATAATTGGTGAGGGACATCCCTTCCCCAGGCAGAATGCCCCATTGCCAACATGTCTGTTCAGTACCCTGATGGGTTTGCCTAGTCATACCACAAATTGGTACCTGCTGCCAACATACCTATTTAGTATCCCGACGGGCTAGTCTCTTAAACCCTTTTTCCATCAGAGGCTTCTTGTCCATAGTCACCTATTTCGATTTTTATTAAAGAGTGTTTTTGCATGGTGACAGGGGAGGCTCGTCTGAAAACCTTTTTATAGGCTGAGATGGTATTGGGTTGGAAGGTATATTCTCTTATTTGGGTGTCTTTAAAGATTTGTTTGAAGGAAAAATAAACTTATGTATTGCACATTAGATCCAGATGTATAATTTTGTCTGAGTTTGTCCATAAAAGAATGACCTAAAGTTACCTTAGGGTATTGATACATCTTCTTCCACAAAAGTTTTCCTAGTGTGCCCATGACAGAGAGTGTTCATATACTCATATGTTACTCTTTAGAAAAGATAATCCAATGAATACTATTGAATTATAGTTAGGGTGAGATAGTTACTTGTAGGCTAATATAGTTTTTATCCCTTTAATCATGCTGAAATACTGGATAAAGGCGACCTCTAGACTTTGAAGCAGATTAAGCATGGTTCTTTTAATAATCATAGGTAAAAATTGTGTCTTCTTTGTCAACCAAAAGAAATTAAAATACTTCCTTTTAGCTAGCAACAGAACCAAAAGAAATTAAAAATTCTTCCTTTTAGGTAGCAACAAAACCAAAAGAAATTAAAGATACTTCCCTTTAGTCAGCAACAGAATCAAAAGAAATTATTGCTTCATAAGGGCTTCCATTTGATGTTGCATTCGGCTTCTTGGTTCCAGCTTAAGTGGTTGTTGCATGGCTTCATACTTCATATTAATTGACATAAGATTTTGAAATATGCGCAACATTCCTCGTCAATTAGGTGATGTGTCCTAATAGTACCGTATAAGGACAAACTTCTGGTACCGGACCAGCACAGGACAGTTTGTACCAGACCAGAACGAGATTTCTGGTACCAAAGAAGAACAGAGTATTGTTGATGCCTACAAACTGATGTTTAGCAAGTTCTTGAAGGATCAAATAAATTATAGAAATCTACTTACAAAGATAAAATGCAAAAGTAAAACAAAAGGAGGTAAGAATCCCTTGTTACCTTCAACTTATTAACAAAATACAATCCACACCTATGTACAAAAGTTAAAAAATAAACCAATCAATCAATGTGGATCGGTAGGAAGGTCGCCTTCCTTACTGATCACCTACATATCTGAATTCTGTAGTATACGAGTCAAAAATTCCTCTTTTGATAGGGGTTTGTTATAAATTCTCAATCGGTGACCATTCACAGGTAGTGGTGTCTATTGTTCGTCAGTTGTCTTTATCCTGATTGAACCATTGTCATAGACAGTGTCAATTTCGTAAGGTTCCATCCAACGAGTAATTATCTTACCTTTGAAGTTCTTGAATCTACTGTCATACAATAGGGCCCAATCTCCTTGTTGAAATTTTTTCTTTTTGAGATACTTGTCATGCCATTTTGTTCTCTGCTCTTGAATGAGGATGGTTCTTTGAAGTGATTCATGCCTGATTTCATCCAACTCATTAAGCTGCAAGAGTCTTTGTTGCTGGGCTTCATCCAAGTTCATGCCAAATTGTACTGCAGTCCCGAAGGTTTTGATCTGGAATTCTATGGGGAGAAGTACCTGCTTCCCATACACCAACTCGTAATGTGTATGTCTTGTTGTATTCCTCCAGGTGATTCTATAAGCCCATAAGGCTTCTAGTAATCTGTCAGCCCAGTCCTTGTGGAGTAGCTGTACTGTTTTGGTAAGAATGGACTGAATAACTTTGTTGATAGATTATACTTGTCCATTTTCCTGTGGATGGTAGGGTGTAGATTTCCTGTGTTTAATTTGGTACTTTTCTGTAACAGCTTTGACTAGATTAGAGGTAAATTGAGTTCCCTGATCAGTCACAATTTCTCGAGGTACACCAAATCTAGTAAAGATGTCATTAAAAAAGAAATCTACCAGTGATTGTTCACTTGCAGCTGGTAAAGCTTTTGCTTCAACCCACTTAGTCACATAGTCAGTACATACAAGTATGTACTTTTTCTTTTTAGATGCAGGGTTAATGGGCCCTACAAAATCTAATTCCCATTTCTTGAAAGGCTCAATGACTACTTGGGCTTGAAGTGTCATTTGGTCTCGTGCAGTAGGCTTACCCATTCGTTGGCATTCATCACAATTGGATACATAGGTTTTAGCATCTTTGAAAATATGAGGCCAATAATAACTAGATTGCAGAACTTTATAAGCGGTCCTCTTGTCTACGAAGTGTCCTCCACAAGGACCATCATGGTAGGCTTGAAAAATATCATGAATTTCATCTTCCCTTACACATCTCCTGATTACCAAATCTGGTCCTATTTTGTAGAGACAATCATCATGCCACATGTAGTTTGCACTTAGCTGAATTACTTGTTGTTTTTCTCTAGGAGACAATTTCTGAGGCATCTTCCCTGTCACAAGATAGTTAGCTACATCTTCATACCAAGGAGTGAATGTAGAAATAACAAACAAATTTTCATCAGGAAAGTTATCTTATGTTGATGCGTTATCTTCCAGATGAATCATTCTAGATAAGAAATCAACCAGAAGATTATCCTTACCAGGTCTATCAATAATGTTGATATTGAACTCTTGTAATAATAACAACCATCTTGTAAATATAGGATTTGTTACAGGTTTGTTCATTAAGAATTTGATGGTTGAATGATCAGTGTGTACAAAAGCTTGATATCCTGTAATATAGTGTCTAAAATTATTGATAGCATGGACCACAACTAGCAATTCTTTTTCTGTGACCGTATAATTAGCTCCAGCTGGAGACAGATTTTTACTGACAAAGTAAATAGCATAAGGCATTTGATTTTCCCTTTGTCTAAGAACTACCTTCAGGGCTGTGTCTCAGGCATCGGTACAGATATGAAAAGGAAGGGACCAATTTGGTCCTCTTAATACAAGGATAGTTGACAATTTCTGTTTTAGAATCTCAAAAGATATTTGGCATTCATCATCTCACTTAAATTTGGCTTCTTTAGATAATAACTTGAATAAAGGGGTAGTTAGGCTTGTAAAATTCGAAATGAATCTTCTATAGTAGCCAACATGCCCTAAAAAGCTGCAAACTTCCTTTTGTGAGGAAGGTATTCTAATTTGTGTGATAATATGAATCTTTGCAGGATCAACTCTCATTCTAGAACCAGATATGTGATGTCCCAAAACAATACCTTCATTGAGAATCATCTTTGAATTTTCATTACTTAGGGAAAGATTAGTTTCCTTACACCTAATCAAGACTTTTTCTAGACTGGTCAAAGATTCCTGTAAGTCTTTTCCATGGACTGTAAAGTCATCCATGTAGACTTCCACGCAATCATTGGTCAAGTCAAAGAAAATGGCTAGGACAACCCTTTCAAAAGTAGTTGGGGCATTGCAAAGTCCAAAAGGAAGAACCCTATAAGCATAGGTTCCCCATGGGTAGGTGAAAATGGTCTTCTCTTGGTCTTCAGGTGCTATTTGTATTTAGTTATAACCACTAAACCCATCTAGGAATGAAAAATACTTATTTCCGGACAAGGTATCCAACACCTGATCAATAAATGGTAAGGGAAAATAATCCCTATGGGTGGCTTTGTTCAATTCCCTAAAGTCAACACATATTCTCCACTTACCATTTTTCTTGGGAACTATGACAAGTGGAGACACCCATTGACTATCTGAAATGGGGTATATGAGATTGGCTTGAAGGAGTTTTTGCAATTCCTCTTTTACAAATCTTTAAGGGTTGGATTCATCCTTCGTTGAGGCAGTCTAATTGGTCTGATTTGGTCATTAATGTAGATATGATGTGTGCATGTGTCAGGGTGAATGCCTTTCATGTCTGTATAATCCCATGCAAAGGCATCAAATTGTCTTTGGAGCATTTCAATTACTTGTGTCTTTTGTTCTGGTTCCAAAATAGATTTGGTATACAAAGGTTTTCCTGGGCTAATCTCAACAAGTTCAATACTTTCTTCCTTCTCTGAGGGAGCTGGTGATAAAGTATATAATTGAGTGATATCAGGGTGCCAAGTTTGTTGAAATTCGGAAGTGAAAATGTGTGACAACTCTGCAAAAGACCTTGGGTATTCAATACAATTTGTATTAGCCAAAAATAAACTTAAGACTTGTTCATCCGATTGTTCTTACATTCCTCTTACCTGTTCAAGTGTTAACAGGGGTCTAATGCAATCTTCTTCTCCATAAGGGTTTTCTAACTAGACAGGTATTTCCTGTGCCGATTGGGCAGGAGGAAAGAGGAAAATCTTTTGGCTATGTGTGCCATTGGATATAGTCATCTCACTAGACCGACAACTGATACATGCATCTGTTGTGGCCAGCCAAGGACGACCAAGAACCATAGGGTGTCCTGGTTTGGAGGATGATTTAGAGTAGATGACTAGAAAGTCTACTGGATATTCCCAAGAAGCTAGAGTGACTTTGACATCATCTAGACTTCCTGCAGGGCTAATGACTGACTTATCTGACAACTCTATCATGGTCTGGGTTGGTCTTAACTGGTTGATTTGGAGCTTTTGCATAGTTTCAAAAGGCACTACATTAATTTATGCACCCAAATCAATGAGTGTGTTTGGTAAAGAAATACCATTAATTTCAACAGTGACTACTGGGTTCCCAGGGTCATTATATTTGTATGGCATTTTAGAAATCAATTCAGATAATTTCCCCACCACCTTAACAAGGGGAGGTTCCTTCTTCTTCCTTCCTGGTTTCTTAAGGAAAAGATCCCTTATGATTTTGGTCTATATGGGGATATCCTTAATGGCTTGCAGCAGAGGTATTTTTATACATACATTTCGTAATTCATCCTCTATATCTTTATGCAAGGGTAGGTTAGGTTTCTTCACTAATAGTCTTTCGGGGTAGGGTGGAAGATTAACTTGTTGAGGTACTCGTACAGACTAAGAAGTGATTGGAATAGGAGGGGAAGTCTCTTCTTCTACAAGGGTGGTTTGAGTGTTTTCTTCCTCAGAATGATTATCATTTTCTTCCTGAATTATTACTCCGGGATTTGATTGATTTACAGTTTTCCCTTATCGTAGTTGAATTTCATAGGTGGGAAAGGTTTGAACTTCTGTATTCTGCACAGGGTGGGTGGGTCGATTATTGGGGTTAGGGATTGGCTGGGCAGGGATTGTTGTTGGTCTCGGAGGGTTGTGGGCAGCTTGGTTTTGTGGCTGTTGATTGGAATTTATAGGTACTTGTTGTTGTTGGTTAGGGTTCAAGGGGATTGTAAATTGTTGTTGTATAGGAGGTGGGAGTAAATCTTGCATCTGTGGTGGGTTAAATCCAGGTAGTAATTGGGAAATGTTTGCAGGATACTATGGATATGTAGGTTAAGAGGGATTCCCATACACAAGCCCCCTCCAACCTTGTTTCCAAGGTTGAGTTTGAGCTTGCTAAGGTGTCCATTATGGATAGGTCATTGGGGGAGGACCCCATTGTTGTTGTTGATACTGTGCATTAGGGTCATAAAATGCATTGGGGTTTTGTGCTCTCCAAGGTCTTCTGGAAGGGTATAATTGTTCTTGTGAGACTCCTCCTCCCCTATACATGGCTTGTAGTTCAAGAAAAGTTGGACACTCAGATGTGGGGTTCTCTAGTGTACACATGCCACATAATTCTATGACATTTAATGGACATTCTTTCTCACCATGCTTCTTTCGGCATCTAAGACAAAAGATTGCTAAAACAGTCTCTTCTTCTTATTTCTTTTTCAGTTTTAGGGTATCTAACTGGTTACTGATTGTGCTCAAGATGTATGTTTTAAATTTCTCTAATAAGTTTCCTAACTCAATTCTGGTGACAGTTCCTGAGCTTTGTCTTTTATTTCTACTAAAAGAATCTCTTGGTGCTTTGCCTATTTTAGCTTGTCCTCTTGAGTATCTTCTACAGTAATTGAAATCTCTGCAAAAGGATTTTGGTGCACATCTCCTGAACTTAACAAATTTAAAACTTCTATGTAGTCATCTCTAATACCCTTCAAAAATATGGTTCTTACTACAGCTGGGTCTGTGGTGAATAATTTTGATTTTTGGTAGTTGTATAAGAACCTTTATAAGTAGTCTTCAGGGATTTCATCTTATGTTTGCTGCATTTTAAAAATGTCACTTTTAGCATTATCCTTACAATAGTCTTGGTATTTTCGTAAAAATGTGTCTTTCATTTGATCCCAAGAGAGGATTGTATTTTCTCCTAAGCTCATGAACCATCTTAAGGATGAATCCTTCATTGTAGCAGGAAAGAGCTTAAGTTTTTGGTCATCGTCTGAGTAGTTATAGTTTCTACATAATATGTCAAACTCGAATAAGAATAAGTCTGGATCTTCAGTTGACATACCTCTAAAAGTGGGTAACGATGATAGTGAGATGTTTTTCATGCTGATGTTTCTGGAAATATCCAAGATTGGAAACCCAAAGGTCTCAGTCTTAGTGGTTGCATTTCCTTCTTCTTCTGCCATTCCATTGATAGATGGTTTAGAAACTGGATTTTGTGTGTCTCCTGAACATTCAGCAGATTCACATTCTGCTCTTCCCAATGTTGATTCTTCCATTTTAGGTTCTTCTTCTGGAGCCTCACTGGCTCCCCTTGAACTTTCTCCTGGTGGAATTTTTCTTGCACCAATGTCAGTTGGATTAGTGGGGGGGGGGGGGGGGTTNTTACAAATCTACCCTTATTATCTCTATATCTATGCATAAAATGGAAATTTGATTCTTAACTGAATTGAAATCCTAATTCTATCTAGAAGGTAAGAAGGCAACCTGGCTTCGAAGAACCCCACTCTAGTGGCCGCATGGCTCTTCACTCACGTCTTAAATGTTTTATCCTCCTCCCTCAAGCAACCTTTAAAATCATTCAAAAACTATGCAAACAATCTAAGCTAAAAATCACTTCCTACCATTTGCAACTCCCCAGCAACGACGCCAAAATGTTGTTCTACTTATATGTTTAGTATAATGCACAAATTAATTATCAATCCGGGATTCATAATCAACAGAGTTACAAGACACCAGTAAGGAAGGTAATTCTAATGTCATGAGTATAGAACTATTCTAGATTATGCATGCTAAAAATAAGGCAAACTAGCAAAACAAAACATGGTTGTCTTTCACAGAGAGGCTATCTACTCCATTATGGCACATGCAAGTATGAGATGGATTTCTTTTGACAGATCAACTCTACTATCTAGCCCAGAAAGCTAACTATGCAATCACATTTCTGAAAGGGAAATCACACATCAATCATCGAGACATAGTATGGGTAGTTCAATAGTCAATATACTGAGTATGATGTGGTTCACAATGTGTTGTTGTAAACTTCACTAGTTCTCCATCAATTATGTCTAACTACTGCTGCCAACATTCATTTCCATGAAACAAAATCAAATTCATAAAAACAAAAACAGAGCATATGCAAAGCAGAGTAAGTAAAGATCTCTAAACAATCAAAACCTAAACTGAACTATATTGTTATCCTCTGAAAGGGTCAAAGCTTCATCTAGTCTAACATCTATACTATTGAAATCAACTACTAACACTAAGCTATAAGGATGTTGACCTTTGTTGGGCGGTGGGCCCTTGCCGCTTCAATAGATCAGCGATTGGAGTCTACAGTAAGCTTTCTTTCAATCCACGCATTACTCTTACTCAAATTTCAAAACATAGAATTAAACTATGCTAACAACTCAACTCACATTCATTCATAAATGATCAAGACCTGGAAATAAATGGCATCCTTCTATTAAACTTCAACTCAAAATATGTTCTACAATATGAAACACTGCTTCACATACTGTGTTATGCTAACTCTCTACTACCTCCACCATCCTTGTCATGACTATTTAAACAATCTTAGTCGTGAAACAAAAGGAGGTGAAATATTTAGCAAATCAGTCAAGTGTCAAATTTATATATTCAGTTGCATATTTTAAGCTTCATCCTCATGACATGAAGTGTATGACGATGAAGCAATAAACAAACTAGCTTAACATAACCTTGCTAGAGCTTTGATAATTCAACAAACATCCAACAATTATCTTTGGTACGATCTGGAGCTAAACTTGGTATATTTTGCTTCCTATATTGGTACCGGATCGTGACAGGTGAGATTCGGTAAATGGTACGGACCCGAACATTATGCAAGTGGTTGGTACTGGACTAGAATAGTCTGTGGCCGTTGGTACCAGATCACGACAGTGGATGGTTCAGTACTGGATCTGAATGGAAGGTGCGCTTGGTACCGGATTCAGACAGTGACAATCTGGCGCATAAGTACCTGATGGTTGAGCTGGTACAGAAAGGTTGGACTCATCTAGAGGTCAAAGGTTACACATGGAAAATTAAAACATTAGTACATGAAACATTTAGTCTCCTAGCTCAATAAACCACAAAAATGCATGAATTAATTATACATTACCTTATGACCTCATCAATGGCTAATGGTAGTGTTCTTTGTCATTTATCCAAGCTTAGGTAAGCCAAAAAGGTATAGATGAGGAGTATAATAGGGTAGTGAGGATGTTAATTTAGAGGCTCAACACTCACTATGAAACTTTAGGTGTCTAAGTTATGGGACTTCGGGACTTTGATTTTTGGAAGTTTTCCCTCTTATTTCCCTTTCAATCTCCCGAATTCCAAACTTTCGGCTTCTATATCCTCCAGGCCCACTTAGTACAGTCGTCACCAACTAAGGCGATGGCATGTGGTATGCCTAGAAAGGTCCACATCCCCCTAGGTGTTGTCATCTGTCCCCACCACATCTACCCTTTCACTTCGAAACTTCGGGCTTCGGAGATTCGGACTTCAAGAGTTTCAACTCCTCTATGCTTGCTTTTTCCCGGAGCGCTTTCTCCCGAAGTTCACGATCTACTGACGCGTGTCCTCCTTCACGATCAATGACTATGAGTGAATTTGACAGTTTGGGATTTGGGAGTTTCAAACTCACAACACTTGCCTCCTCACGAAGTACTTCCACCAGAAGTACACGATCTCTTGACACGTGTCCTTCACAACCGATAGTTGCGATCTACTTCAGGCTTCGGGACTTTAGGAGTTTGTCACACTCCACACTTGAAATCCTCCAAAGTGACTTTCCTTTGCCTTCCTGGACACAGATCTAACGGCCAGTCTCTTTTCCTATGATCTACTATGTAGATCTCCTTCAGAAGTTTATGCCTCAACGCATTCCACTTCTCTCGATTGTCAAACTCCAAAAGGCTTCCAGGATAACCTTCCTGCACCTTCTCCGAATCTGACGGTCGTAAAGGAATCTCCTTTTCCCAAACAGATCCTACGGCTCCAACACCCCAAGTGTTGATCTCTCTCTCTCCATGTTCAAATACCATGTCGGTTGTTGGTTTATTCTACTGTTACTCCTCCTAAGCTTCATAACACAACCAAGTAACTCCTTGGCACTCAGAAACATTATAAGGTTCAAAATTAGTTCCATTCGAACACCATTTCCACTTGAAACCTTGGGTCCAAAGACCACTTATCCAGCCCATCCAAGCTCAACGTTGAAACCATGGGCTCTGATACCAATTTGTAACATCCCCGACCATCAACCCCATTATCGAGAAACACTACTATGCAAAACATTCTCATATATATATATATATATATATATATATATATATATATATATATATATATAACATGCATATTTAATGAAATTTAACCAAACAATACAGAGTAATCACAGACTTACTGCTAACATACATAATTAATGGAATTAACAGTAACTCATACATTCAACGAAATACATGAAAACATTTCAAAGACACAGGCATGCATCTCATATAAATTAAGTACAG
The DNA here is from genome assembly GCA_009831015.1 of Picea engelmannii. NCBI lineage: Eukaryota > Viridiplantae > Streptophyta > Pinopsida > Pinales > Pinaceae > Picea > Picea engelmannii. The sequence goes on along the minus strand of ML804847.1, from coordinate 83,768 downwards.
AATTAATACTTATCTTTAAACTAGAGTAATTCCACCAACTACGTTCAAACCTTCCATGAACCTTCCATCCTTAGACCACGTTTCTCATCACGCTCAGTAGTGGGTCACCCCCGAGCTGGGACCAATATCCACCCAAAGCAAGGGAATCTTGTACTAGGCTGAGGTTACAGGAAAACTGCACAGTACAACCAGAAGGATTCTCTCCAGGATCCTTCTTACACCTACTACTCACGGACTCTCATTCCCCACATGCATGTTCCACCTGGGAGTATACACCTTCACAAGCACATTCCATCGGTTGCTTCACCTCGCTCTATGGGTCTTGGAAACAGGCCGGATCAAGAATTCTCAGAGCTCTGTAGCTGGTGCTGGACTCTCTTTGGGAAAAACCACTTCCCAACAGACTCTCTCACCTCGAAAGATCTTCTCATAGCCCTGACAACCTACCTCTTCAACCACGGGCCTGACAACCCATTTCTTCAATCGGTTCAACTCAATTCCCGCAAGGTAAGGATAACAACAACAACAATTGGTCAACACCACTCAGGAAAACAAAGGGCAACAACCCACGAACGGTTCAGGTATGGACTCGACTCTGCAAGGGCGGATAAACTAGGTTCACAGGACACACAGGAGACATGGCTCAGTCCACGGGTTTGCCACTGGTTTTCAAGGTGCGTGACAAGGAATCAATGTAGAAGTCAAACACATTCTCAAATGGTTCAGACGAAGGATGCATCGACTTCTCACGAAAACATCACAGGTTGGCCTCACAGTTTTGGGTTTCAAAGCTGCGTGAAGTATGCAAAGATCATACGCATAGGCAACACGGTTCAGACAACAGACTGAATAATGGAGGACGAACCCCCATAACGGCTCAATGCTTGGGTTAAATTGCATGTGCCTGGGCCGACACATGTCGCCCATGAAGCTGCATGCACTCCATCAAGTATGTGTTCCCTTTTCTAGGAACTTGGGATAAAAACATGTCTTTCACACAACTTTGGAATAATAATAAATTATTACTCTCAAGTACTTAAGCCCCTAAGATTAGCCCCTCTTTCCAACCTTTCAGCCTCCTTTCCCTTATCCACTATGTGGAAGCTTAGTCCCCCATCACTCTTTCTTTATGGTCGGTCTGCATGCAGTGATGTTTATATTTTATTAATGTTCTACATAATTACATATACAAAAATAGGCTCCTGGCCTTTAACAGTTAGGCTCTCTGGCCCAACAAACACATAAGCCCACCAACTTATCAATACTCGGCTCACTAGCCTACAAAATATGTTTACAATTCATAAATACAACAGGGGCTCGTCCTTGGGGTATTACAGTTGCGATACCCCCTCTATGTATTCACCACCTGAAAACAATCACATAGTGAAAGTCACCAATGTTACTTCCCCAGATCCCCTATATTCTCATATTTTCCACTGTGACGAAGATATCCTAGAGGAACTAACTACACCCAATTGCCCATGGAATGTTCTCCATCACAGAGCACTCTTTCTCTCATAGGAAGCCTTTGACCCTCCTAGTCAGGCCTCCATATGTGCAATCAAAACCAAAGATTTTATTCCATCCAGGCATATAGACTGGTTCAACAACCCTATCCCTGTCCCCGATGCTTTTGAAGAAGGCAACATGGCCAACATTTCCCCCACTGTCAAAATTGATATTTCCATCAAACATGGAATCACAGAAGAAATCACCATTGGCATCACATGCTCCCTTGAGGAACTCACAGCTTACAAAGCTCTCTTTCAAGAATATCAAGATATTTTTGCCTGGTCATACATGGAGATGCCTGACCTCGATCCTTCTATCGTCAAACATCACATCGACACATGGCCAGATATCACCCCTGCATGACAAAAGTAACGCCCACTATGCCCATCCAAAGCAGCGGCTATCAAAGCCGAAATTAACAAACTATGTGTTGCAGGGTTCATATACCCCATCGCATACACGTCATGGGTTTCCAACCCCGTCCCTGTCAACAAAAAAAAGGGCATTATTCGCGTCTGCATCGACTTTTACAACCTCAACCATGATTGTCCCAAAGACAACTTCCCTACCCCTTTCATTGACCAAATCATCGATGACTGTGCCGGCCACAAAGCTCTATCCTTCATGGATGGTTTCTCTGGCTACAACCAAATCCAAATCCATCCAACGGATTAGTAGAAAACCACATTTACCACCCCATGCAGGAGGATGAGACCACTAACCTAGCTCTCGCAAATCCTGGATTGGCTGGCTCGAACTCTCGTAATCTCCAAATCTCCTCTAAAAACCTCTCGTCAACTCACTATGGCAGCAGGTACAAATGAGGTGGAATTGTGGGCCCTACAGCTATATATAGTCCCTTTTGCCAAACTTCCATGCTTAATTACAGGAGCTCAGAGAATTTGTTTTCCGATCCGTCTTCAGCCATGGGATCAGGATCCCGCCACCTACGTAGTTACATTCCCCGGGTCACCATCCATCCTTAGCCCCGAGGGAGAATTTTTCTCACATCACGCCCATATATGCATGCTCACAATTATCAAATAGTTGTTATATGCTCTTTATCTTCAAATATTTTTCACGTCGGGTATTTGGTTTTCATGTGTGTAGGTACTTGGTCATCACACACCAATGCAACCCCTTCAGGTATATGATCAACACTAGCATGTAATCATTCCCTCTTAATATTCATTGCATCTCCCAGTCACACCCTCTCATGTTTTCCTGTAGGATCCTCACATCCGGCTCTGCAGTACTATCACCTCCGCTGCATTTCAAGTACCGTCACCCAATAACACTCCCCCCTACATGAGTTGTCTCATTCATAGTCCCCTTTGGCACTTTGACACTCATGTTGCTTCACCCCCCCTCGGATGGGAGTCCCGATAGTCTTACACATGCTCGAGAATTAGCCACATACTCCTTCTCCTCATTCTGCTAGCTTTCCCAATGGATTCCCATGATATCTCCTCATGGTTCTTGTTTGACTGTGCCTATGTTGTATCATTAACCCTCCATTTAATCCACAACTAGTTTCCCCATATGCAGATTTCCCTCCGTTCATTTACCTCATACAGAAACCCACCTATGGGGCTCCCACCCTCCACCAGTTCTCCACACACCTTGCGCCTTCACAGGCCAAGCCATCTTGCACTGGGGCACCCGTTTTTGTATCTGCACACTTATCCCAAATTATTCTTTATTCATTTGATAATTGTACAAAACCTTTGTTTCCAACATTTACATATCTTTTTGTTGTCACCTTTAGCGACCTTCTTTTTTTGGAAAAGCAACCCATGTCGCCCTTGGTTGGGGCATTTACTATCTCCTACTCCTGTCGATATTGTCCATAAACCCTGAGTATCCCACCGTCCATGTACCCCTGATCTCTTATTTTGTCCACTTTGTCACGACTCTGGCACAATTTAACCCACGTCTAGTCATCCCCCTAATGCTAGATTCATTTTCACGGTTGTTGCCACTCATACTTCACATATATCCCCAACCAAGGGTAGTTTTGAGTCTCACCGCATCTTGACTTCATCCATGTTCCTTATTAGTCCTGATCTCATTCCAGTGGATTTCATGAAGCCCTTTTGCTTCTTGGAGTCGTGTCTCCCTTTCTGTCGACATCAACACAGTTTCCAGAAGGGTGACAATATCTTGACTCTCATTACCTTTACAATGAAGAGTCTCGGAGGAAACAGAAAGAACAAACATTTCTCTCTGTTGTTGTTGACCCCCATAACATTCGACATCAACACACTCTCATGTTATGGTGGGTCTTACTATGTGACTATTGCAATTGTTTTATACTAGCCAAAGACCTCTGAATTCGTTGGGCCATTAATGCCTACGAGTCCTCGACACTTTTTCTAGGTGTCATCGTCTCTTTTCATAGTATGTTCATCACCAGAATCATCATCTGCCATTATCAAACCACCCTGGAGGGCGCTGCAGTTATCTACATCAACACACAACTTTAGTTACTGTATGACATATTTGAGCTACATGACAGGAGCATGGGGCATGCCTACCTCATTTGTATACAACTTTTATTTTTCCTACACCAAGAGAAAGGTTCGGTCCCACAATTTCCCCTCTCCTTCCGATGGGTCGCTCTTGCAGTTCCTATCAGCACTCTTTCTTACAATGGTATTCTCAGTAGAAGAAACCTTGATGTATTTCAGCTATACGTATGCTCCTAACCTCACACTTCAGGGGGCATCTGTTATCACCGAAATTTTTTCCACAAATGGTTACAGGAATCCAACATCTCTAAACACTTATTAGTTCACCTACAGCCCTAAAAAAATATTTTCAAAAGGCACAAACTATACAACTAGTTATAAAATTGACATGTGCAAAAACACTATAGGAAGCGTGCGCACGTGCACAGGCCAAAAAAGCCAAAAGAGCACACATGTGCCCGATGCACGATTGTGTACGATAAATGTTGTGCACCCCTCTGAACGATACATTTATGGTTCTTGTCGGCCCCTCACCCACTGATCTAGGTGGATATCAGTGGCCACCCACCTTTTCCAAATGGCTCAAAACGACTTTTTGACAATTTTGGCAATTTACTATTTTTAGCAGTTTTTTCGGGTCCTAAAATTCTGGGGCCATTTTTAGGCCCTAAACGATGTTTTTTGTCTTGAGCGTTGTAGGCCTTGGATAGATCTTTCCAATGAGCTATCGTGCGCCCTAAACAGAGATCGTATGCAAAAGTTACGACCCCGGGAAGTTGATGTACTAACTTACCCAAACGGGGCCCACATGACTTTTGGCGCTTCATCTCCTAGGGTTAGGTTTTTGGATGTCTAGACTTTTGGCATTCCCGTTTATTGTAAAAAGGCCTTCAAAGCCTCATTGTAACCATCTTCTTGCGAATGCGAGTAGCCGTCACATCTCTTCTTAGAGATAAGCTGCCACCATTCTAGCGAGTCTTTCACTCTGTATTTTTACAGTCTCTGTACATTTCTTTGATTAATAGAAATCATGTATT
>ML804847.1:65181-76325 GCA_009831015.1 Picea engelmannii | reverse complement strand
GAAATCATGTATTACTGTATATCTGTGTTTATGGTTGCATCTCTGATACATTTCTGTTATATTATTGAATATCTGCAATATCTCTGTGCATTTCTTTATTATATCTCCGCTCTCATTTCGTGCCGAAAATAATCCGGATCACCCACTTCTGGTTCAACTCCCAAGTCGATTTGACCCTCAAATCCGAGTTGAATCCAAGTGGGGGGCTGGTCAAAGACCTAAGGGTGCTCTAAAGGGCCCCTTGTTCACACTAAAGACCGGTTGGATAATGCCTCAAATATTTACTATAAAAAGAGGCCATGGGTGCACTATGAATTCAAGAATCTCATTGTATTGTTATGTTGCCTCTATTCTCCTACAATGAACCTCTTTCCTTCTTGGAGCATACTAGCATAATCTCATTAAGCTATTCACCTCACCTCTTGAGGGAATAAGTTTGGATTTCTTCACCATTTAGTTTCTAGTTTTCCATTTGTAAGAAGAGCTCTCACATAGGGGACTCAAGAACCCTCTTTTGGAGGAAGAGGGGATTCATAAGTCCCCCTTTTTCTTTGGTGTTTGCCCACTAATATAATTTCTCCATGGGTGGTATGAATATTGGTCAATTGTTTGATTGATTTTGGTTCTAATTTCCTTATGCATTTTAGTTTTGTTTTTTAGTTGTTGTTAGCTTAGTTGTTTGTTTATTTCATGTGATTAAGTCATTTGATTCATACACTAATTTCTGTCTTGTCTAGCAGATCCAACTGGACTTGCAAGTGTCCCTCTTTTGCTCATTCAAATGGCGAAAAAGATACAACAACTATATACATTGATTTTTTAATAATCCAAGGAAGAATTAATAAAAAAACAATAGAGGTGAAAGATATGACCACTTTGTGATTTGAAATATGGATTTGATATCATTTTTTAAACTTTTTTTTAGTTAAAGTTTATAAACCAACGTGACCTATTGAAGGTAAGTCTTTGAGCTCGCACTTTTACCATTTCATGAAATGATCGTTTCATCTTTGAATGGTTGGGTTGCAAAAGAAACAACACATTTTCCCTTTTTAAGGTTTTTTTCATTGTTTTGTATTGCTTCTTTAACCCATTCAAATAAATTATTATTAAAACTATTTGTATAGAAAAGTTAAAATTATTTGCGTAGAAAAATAATATCAACATCCCATTTTTTATTTATACTATGCAAAGCATGCATTCATTCATATTATCAATAAATATAAATCTTAAAATTTCCATTAAATAATTTCGCACCACTTTATTATAAAACCATAAAGTAACATGAAAGAAAGAGAAGAGATTGCATATAAAAAACAAGGCTATAATTGGTAAAATGTTTAGTGAATACTTACTATGCATATTTAGTATATTTGGTATTAGAATATGAAACGTTATTAATTATCCCCGTGCCTGACAACTAGTTGCCTATAAATATGACCCAAGCTTGCATGCAAGGATTTGAAGTGCTTCACGGGAGTACATGTATAACATTGAGTTTTTAAGTTTGTAGTTAAAGTAGAGTAAAGCCAATCATATCTCTTGGTTACACCTGTCTTTATTAACATCTTTTGAAATAGGAGGTTAATCATGTAATAATTTACACCATTAAATTAACTATTTACACCATTATGAATTCTACAATTCAAAAATATTTACATCATGTCAAAAATATTTACACCATTAAATTCCAGAAAATATCATAACAATGAAATCCTTTATTACAATATTAACGAATTGAATCACACTGTACTAACACCCATAGATTAACCTAACGATTCCACACCATTAAACACAGTTCGTCCGGCCATAACATAGGCACCTTGTAAACATATGGCCAGAGATGTTCCAACATGGTAGTATTATTAATAATATGTAAGCAGACCTTTAAAACCTTTGTCCTTCTCTCCATAAACAGGCTAACAGGCTAACTTTTGTACGTAGCCCCGGTGCAAAAAAGGGAAAGGTTACGTCTACGCATTTGCAAATGTTTAAAGCGCTGACACTCGAGTCAAACAAATCCATCTTCAAGGTCTGACAACTTTTAGACCCTCTTCCCCTTTAGGCATTTATACTAGTTGTAACATTTTACTCCACAAATATATATTTGCCACATTTTAAAAATAAAAACTAGTTGTCACATTTAGCTCCACAAATATACGGGGGAGAGTATATGTATATACACTCAATCTCATGTGGGTATATATAAAGCTTTAGTTATATATACAAGATTCTATGGTTTTCTTCATTATGAACTGAACCAGCGCTATGCTTTAACAAAGACCTTGCATTCGAGTTTGCTTTACAGTTAGTTATGGCCATTTAATATTATTGGCCCCACTTCTCCTCCTAAGCCATCTCCAGGGCGTCTGAGATCAATATATTTAACTGGCGCTTGCATTGGGGATTATTGTTCCCGTCATTCCGGGGAGAATTTCTCCAAGAGTTCTGCAGCACTTGGAATATCAAGCTCTCAGAAGTGTAACATGGGTAGAGCTCCATGCTGTGAAAAGACAGGAATAAAGAGGGGCCCCTGGACTCCTGAGGAGGATAAAATTCTGGTCAGTTATATACAGAAGAAAGGGCATGGAAGTTGGCGTGCCCTTCCCAAGCTTGCAGGTCTGTATATATAGATATACACTGTACAAACACTACATAACTGAATCATCTGTATATCTTTGTTTGATGTAGTTTGAATCTATACATTGTTCTGTATAACTGTTATATATACACTGTACAAACACTCCATATCTGAATCCTGTGTAGTTTGAATTTATATGTTCTTCTGTTGTTAATTGTTGGTGTATATATGCAGGGCTTCTTCGTTGCGGCAAGAGCTGCCGTTTGCGTTGGACAAATTATCTGAGATCTGATATCAAGCGAGGCTCCTTTACACAAGAAGAAGAGCGGACTATTATTCAGTTGCATGCAATTCTAGGAAACAGGTAACCAACGAAACAAATAATTATTCATCTTAACGTTGTAATTAACTAGAGAACTTCTGGAGTACAATTTATTTATCTTTCTGATGCTTGCAGATGGTCTGCCATAGCCGCACAGTTACCGGGGAGGACAGACAACGAGATCAAGAACTTTTGGAATACACATCTGAAGAAGCGTTTGTTGAAGATGGGACTCGATCCCTCGACCCATGCACCTAAATCAGAAGCCAGTTCTAGTGCTGCACAGGGATACGGGGCCTTGGCTCTCACGAGGCACAAGGTACAGTGGGAAAATGCAAGACTGGAAGCAGAAGCTCGTCTCTCTCGAGAATCACTGCTTATGTTCTCTAATACTGCTAATGGTTACCCACTGATTACAATGCCCAGCAATAAACCGCCCACTGATTATTTCTTAAAGATATGGAATTCAGAAGCAGGGAAGGCTTTCAGGAAGGAGTCTAGCAGTAGGATGATCAATAAGAGTCGTGAGAATTCATGTCATGTGTTTGATAAAAATGATCCAAATGGACGAGGATACGATGAGGTTTTATCCTCTGAAATTCCAAAGACACCCAGATCGTCTGCTTCAGTTTCTTCCTCGAGCTGTGCTTCTACCCAAAATAGTTGTGATGAGTCCTTGAACCCAAATGATAAAAATAAGGACAATGGCTCCCAACAATGCAATTCTGCATCAGCTGACTGGATTGGGGACTGTATTGTCAAAACTCCTGAAATACTTTCATGTTTTGCTGATGTGACTGTGGGTCAGACAGGACATAAGACCCCTGAGGATTTCTTTAGGTTTGAGAAATTAGGCCCTCCACATGTGCATTTCACAGGTTTTTTGGAGCTTCCTCTGGACAACGACAACAATAACATTGGCTGCATGATTTCAGAATTGACCACAAGTTTTCAGCAGCAGTCTGCTTCGCCATGGCCCGAATTACATCTCGAAGATGACAATGATTACTGGAACAACGCGTCTTTTATTGCATCTGCACATAGTTGAGATTTCGTTCATGTTCTTCATCATTCTAATCTATGCCGATGCTATACTTTGAGCTCTCATCCTAATTCAATCTATGATATCAGCTCAGCTAGATGCATAAATATGACGCATCTTTTGCTAGATAAATCTTTCTTGTGCCCAACAATTATATCATAAATTGTATCATCATCACAGGTGAAGACAGCTGTGGACTGGAAATAATATGATTGTATTCTTCTTGTTTGTGCATTTTAGGGGAAAATGATGACCTCCATATCTGGTTTATTCCAACAATATCAAGAGTTTGAATTGAGTATTTTGCATGGTTTTTATCTTATTTAGTATAAGAAAGATATTGAATATGTTAAATTATAAAAGTTTAAATAACTATTTTATAAAATATATATGATTATTAGATTTATAGTTAAGAATATGTGTTTCTTTTTAATAATTATAAATATGGATTTTTTTTATCAAATCCAATAAAATATATACATTTTTATAGATTTTAACTTCTTCTAAACCAAAGTATCATTATATTTTATTCAGAGTTACATGACCTCCAACCAGCCAGTCTCCTTGAACTTGAAAGTATTCTACAATTGAGGAATAAATTTGTTGTGTCAAGCTTTGCTTGCTTTTAAATTTTCTACAGCAGTAAACTTTTTAAACTTTAAGTGAGGGGATCAAAGATATACATACATCTCTTTCTGATCATTTATGATCAGATGGTGCAGACCAAACCCCCACAATGAAAACATGGGTGTTGGCTAAACGTTTTATCTTTTGAGTTTTTTTTGCCGGAATCCTGTTATGTAAATTTAAACAAAGTTTTTATTTTTTATTGTTTAAATTGCATTTCTAAATGCATAAATGGATTCAGCCTGCTGAAAAACCTTGAAACACTTTCATTATACAAACTTAACCACTCAAATCTTCACATTCAATAATTCATTACCCAATTTCTGGTAAGAAAAAAATTACCTTACCAAACACAACCAAAAGTTAAAACGTTTACACTAGTGCAAAAACACATGGGTATATGGTCAGAATCAAAATTTATGAACAGTTTTTAAATTTTCCAGCAATCGTATGTCAACTACGTTATTGCAAATTTAAATAAAATAAATGTGTACTACGTGTCGTTAATTTTAAGACAAAATGCAGAAAACCAGCAGTGACGCCTTCCTGGTGCGAGTTCAACGTTATCCAAAGAACTTATCGATTTACTCATTCACGTTAATTACAATGACACCTAGTGACAGTGAAGTCAGAGATAAGAGATAACAAAGTCAGAGAAAAGACGTGAAAAAGACCGAAACAATTATTAGTAAAATAGTTATTTTTAATTAATTTTTTAAATGCATAAATAAATTTGTTCTTTTTATAATTATATAGAATCACTAAAAAAAAATATACCAACTCAACGACGTAACAATTTCTAAACGAATTTTTAGAAAAAATTAAACAAAAACTAAACCAGAAAAACACCAAAATTAGAAAGTTTACACTACAGCTGAAAGGTAATAAATTTGTGATGTAGCACTGTAATATCTGCCTTAATTCAAGCTGCTCTCCTTTTGAGGGAAATTTTCCATTGACAGCCCTCTCAATCGGGGAAACCGGAGTTTCACAGTCTTCTAAGATTTTGACCATGGATATTTACTGCCATGCGAATCTTCTACAACTGTCTTTGTGAGTCCGTAATATTGCGTTTTATTTACTGCACGGTAAATCACGACTGGTCATCTCGATAAATCTAGCATTAAAGAGATGACGATATTATTAATGGCGGAGTAAAGAATTACTTCTATCATCCATGCCTCTGTCGCGGAAGTTGGAACCCATCGTCCATCAGAAGATTAATTAGAAGCTTAAATTTATGCGATGTGAATCACGTCGTACATTGACCAGTCTTTGGCATTAAATGCTAAAAGTCTGTTCATATTCCTGTGTGTTCACACTCATCCTAGCTTTTTTGGGCAATGTCACCATCTAAAAGGAAAAAGAGGGTAATGAAAAGTTTTTAATTCTGAGATCGATCTTTTCCTATCGTTCAATAATGTGCCAAGTACATGAAACGGAAATTATCAGGTTTCTCTGTCTTGGTTACCTGTGTGCTTGAGTGCACTGCACAGGTCAACACTTTCTTCGGGATATGAGTGGTTAATGGGCAATTTAAGTTCCGTCGTACACTATAAATTAAAAATTTGTTAGTGTGAATACTGAATTTAACGTCCACTCTTAACATCTATGGCACTCTTAACATCTATGGTTGAGGGAGGGATGGAATTTGATGGATAAATTGTTGATGAATAGTCAATTTGTCCGTTAAATATGATTAGAAATTTATTATAAGGATTTCTTTCTTTATAGTTTGTTAAAATGGCAAAATATAAAATAGAAATTATAATTTGAATATGGGTCATAACACTGCGGAAGCCCCTATACGCTTAAATAATAAGAGTTAAGGGAGCTCTAACTGGGTAGTTCATAAGGCACAATACTTGCTAAGGTTTTGCAAATGGGGTAGCAAGCTAAGTGGGCTTGATTGTGGGAAAAACTCCACAGTTAAGCGCGCTTGAACCAGAGGCGTCTTGGGATGGGTGACCACCTGGGAAGCCCTGGTTACCAGGTGCAAGCCCCGGAAGTGATGATTGATGCTATGCGATTCATTTCGTTGGTTTCAATCCCATTTCTTCACCCATGTGAACATCACCCGATGCAATGAGTGCTAAGTAGACTATTCAAATCATGAGAATTATTAGTTATCTAATATCTTGCACTGCAAAAGCCCCTATATGGTTAAATATTTGAAATTGTCAAATTTAACTTCTCAATTTTGAAATTCCAACCCTGAAAAAAAAATTGGAAAAATAAATATAAATGTAGAAGAGTGTGTATGCAATCAGAAAAAGCAATAAAACATAAGATTAATAATTTACACGTAGTTGAGTTTTCTGTTTAAATAAGTTTGGACATTAATTCTGTCAAAATTTATAGAATTTTTTTATATGAATTGAATAATGGATGCCGGTGATGTTGCAATCTCTCTGCATGGGCAATCAGAAAAAGCAATAAAACATAAGATTAATAATTTACATGTAGTTGAGTTTTCTGTTTAAATAAGTTTGGACATTAATTCTGTCAAAATTTATAGAATTTTTTTATATGAATTGAATAGGCATGTCACTTATTAACTATTCTCAAATATTCTATTTTATTATATTCTACAGAAGCAGCACATATTATGAGAACATTAATTGATAGTTATTTCAAAACATTTTATTTTATTATATTCTACAGAAGTAGTATATAAAGTGAGAACAATAATTGATACAAATATGAGAACATTGTTCATTGCTTCAATTAAACTCTTAGAGCAAATTATGTCATCACTCCCACTCACATTGGATTTAGACATTATCGCCACATTTTCTTACTAGCTTCACAGTTTCCACCACTGGCTCCTTGATGTTGGTGTTAGAAGAACCCAATGTATCTTTAATTATAATTTTTCCAAATGACATTTTTTTAATTTTAATTTATGAATAACACTTTCCCCTTTATTAAAAATTATTCAAATATGGGAAGCATAAATTGGAATGGAGAAATACACTCCTCAAACAATACTTGCTTGTTACAATGACAATATTTTTCACTATATCTCATTACATTGTTTACACTTCTTTATATAGCTTTCTCTATCTCCTAGGAACCTTCTAGAGAGCTTTTTTACATTTATTACATTTAACTACCATAGTGGGCCTTTATTAATATAGTGGACCTAGTCCACCTTACATTGAATGCCTGCATTCTCATATATTAAATGACTTCCATTAATAATACATAACCACATTCCCATTGGGTACCTCCCTAGGTACCCCATATTACCTCCTTAGTTATACTACAATACGTCAAATTCTCGAGGTTATAACTTTTGCATACGATCTTCGTTTGGTGCGCTCAGTAGCCCATTGGAAAGGTCTAGCCAAGACATACACATTTCGACCGAGTCCAGGCCAAAGCCTATGGATATCTCCTATGGCTATTGTCCAGGCCCCACAACGTCAAAAAACGTTGTTTAGGGCCTCAAAACGGTCCCAGAAGTTCGAGACCCGAAAAACTTCCAAAATGGAAAACTTTTCTTTGAGCCAGTGGAATAGGTGGGTGGCCACTGATATCCACTTGGATCACTCCTCCTCCCTTAGGAATCAATGGTCTACATTGTGTTGAGTGCCCCCATTAGATGGGGAAACTTCCACTGAACTTGGCCTCGGGTGAGCCGCTTGCCTTGGTGCAGGAGCTACCCTACTTTGAGAACCCAATAAAGTTGAATCCTCTATTGTCAAATGCCCTTAACCTGAGTGTCCACAATCTGATCAATGGTGGCATGTTCCATGCAGTCAGGGTTGAGCTCTATCGGTGTCAACTTTTCTGCTATCTCTGATGTGTCCAATAATGGTGGAAAGTATGACCGAAGGAGGTACACATTGAACACTAGGTGCAAGCCAAGGAAGGGGGGAATATTTAACTCAAAATCATTGTCACCCAAAACCTTAGTGATGGTATAAGGTCCATATAAAAGTGGATGAAGCTTCTGATGGGGCCCTGTAAGGTGCTCTTTCTGCAAATGCAACCAGACCTTGTTTCCCAACTAAAATTGGTCTGGCACCTGATGTTGATCATGGCGTTGCTTGTACTTAGCATTGGATTTCTGTAAAATATCATGGACCTGTTGGTGGATGTGTTGAATCCGTTCAATAAATGTGGTGGATTTGTTGGCCTCGGATTGAACATGGGAAGATTCTACCTCTGTGGACGCAAGGGGCAGTGTGACATCAATGGGACCCAATGGTTGAAATATCAATCCCACTTGAAAGGGGTTGTGGCCGATCAAGCTATTGAGGGCTATGTTGTAGCTGTGTTGAACATAGGGGAGGCTCTCATCCCATGTTAGGGACCTAAGCTCCCTAACCCCTCATGTAGGTAGAGTGATATATTTTCCGTGTAATAAAAGCCGACATTAGTTTATAAGGCCTATTTAATAAATGAGAACAAATCAATGTAAAAAGGCCTAATAGAAGCTTCTACTTATAGAAAGATCTTCCACTAGAAGGTTCTTTAGAAGATAGAATTAGTATAAATAAGAGTAGAAGACATGAGAACTTTTGTTTTGAGAATTATTGTAATAGAGTGTTTCTCTGTTGGAGGTTGCCCCCTAGAAGAGGCAAGTGAACATTGTTTCATATCAATAAAGGTATTAATTTGGTGTTGTGGTTTCATATACTATGTTGTTCCGTCGTTATTTTTTGCAGTGTTTTTGTTTCTCTGCTATTATAATAGACCTGGTACCTTACAAGTGGTATCAGAGCACTTTCCTTAGAAAAACATTGTGGATTTTTTTTTCTCTTCAGGGTAGAGACGTATTCCAACGTCTTAAAGCTACAAAGATTTGTCGTTTAGCGCATAAATCTGCGGTCGAGGAAGAATACATGTAGGAACTACAAATGGTACTTAAGCGCACATTGTTGGCCACCCTTGTAACCCCTGTTCATACCCCTTCGAGTGGTAGTGCATCAGACAACACATGTATACAAACTGACCTAGATATCATGAAGCCCTCTGTAGATACACCGATCAACCGCTTAACTGCTATAGTGCCACAGAGAACAACACTCGGGAAGATACTCTCTAGTACATGGGTAATTAGGTAGTGCGACTAAGGGTATGGTCTAGCCTCCTTAGTTGGTGCCATGAGATATTAGGTCAAGTATTATTGGTCGACCTCGCATGTATACCAGAGAGTTATAACACAGGGAAAACCCTTGTTTGTAGAAACCCTAAACACCCTAACCCTTGGGATGAAAACAAAGCAGAAAAGAAACAAACAAGATCTATTGTCGTGCAACCTTGCCTCCTGCATTTGGGTTGCAAAATTCCTACACATTTCTTCTTGTTAAGAATTTTGTCATTTCTCCACTGCAATATTATTCAGATCGAAGTAAAACTCTACAGGAGAAAAAAATAATAGTATAGTGGCCCCACTGGAACCCTTATTCGGGACCTATCCCATTGGATTCATCTCCTCACCCTGATCACAATGGCACCTTTCATTTTCAAGCCTTTTTTTTATTTTATTTTTTATTTTTTATTATTTTTTATTTTTTATTTTTTTCAGTGGACCCTATCTCCTTCTCGACGCCCCTATTTTCCACCTCTCCCATTATATTCCCCTTTTCTCCCTGATCGTCATGGTACCTATCACTT
This sequence comes from Picea engelmannii, assembly GCA_009831015.1. Taxonomy (NCBI): domain Eukaryota; kingdom Viridiplantae; phylum Streptophyta; class Pinopsida; order Pinales; family Pinaceae; genus Picea; species Picea engelmannii. The sequence continues at coordinate 66,125 of ML804847.1, read as the reverse complement.
ATAAGTCCTCCTTTTTTGTGGTCTTTTTTTTTTTTTCCAGTGGACCCTATCTCCTTCTCGACGCCCCTATTTTCCACCTCTCCCATTATATTCCCCTTTTCTCCCTGATCGTCATGGTACCTATCACTTATAAGTCCTCCTTTTTTGTGGTCCCACCCACCCATTTCCCTTACAGGAACCCCTCATATCCAAATGGACACCACTCGCAACCAAGACCTGGAAGCTTCCATCACTCAAACCTAGGAGTCCCTCCACCAAGTGACTTCTAGGATTGCTTCCGCCAATTCCTGCATTGAAAAATTAAAGACCCAAGTCCAACAAAAAATTGATGCCATGGATACCAAATTCATGGGACAAATTTCCACCCTCTAGTATGTTGTCAACCAGTTGTTGAACCGCCCCCAGGGACCTTCCTCCTCGGACCAAACATCCCACTTAGATGGTGTTGATTCCCCCCATTCTATGATTTTTCAATCCAACTCCTTTCATCGTGACCCCCGTCTTCCCCGAGTTGAGGTCAATAAATTTGATTGCTCCAACCCCACGGGTTGGGTCACTCAAATGGAGCATTATTTCTCTCTGCATGACATTACAGATGAGTTGGACAAACTTCATTATGTTTTTTTCTATCTGGATCCTGAACGCTGGCAATGGCATAAAAATGCACGCCAAGGATATATTGAATGGACCCAATTTGTTGCAGAGCTCTATGAATGCTTTGACACTGACACCCACTATTTAGGACATTTGACCAAGTTGAAACAGTCAGGCACAATGGAAGACTTTATAACTGCCTTTGAGCATTTTTCCTTCAGAATGGAGGGCATGACATATGCGTTCTTCCAAGATTTCTTTATCAGTGGCCAAAAGGATGAAATCTGAGCCCAGGTCCTAATGGTTTGCCCTCAAACTTGGTTGGAAGCTACTAAATGTTCCAAAGAAGC
>ML804846.1:237530-249660 GCA_009831015.1 Picea engelmannii | reverse complement strand
ATATATATATATATATATATATATATATATATATATATATATATATATATATATATTATTGTCGTCCCCAACCCGTCGTCCCCTGAAAAATTTGGGGGTGCGCTCTAGCCGTCCCGGGGATGCGTCCCCTCGTCCCTGTCGTTCCGCCGTCCCGAAAACCAATGCAACATAGATATTTTCCTTGACTCGGGAAAATCTTATCGATCCTTTGCCATGCTTCTAGTCACAAGAAGTAGTGCATCATGCTCAGATCCTTCATCTCGAATTCAGAAGTCAATGCTCACTTGCATTCAGCAATAAGACTTTCTGAACTGATGAGGAATAAGTCATCCACATACAGGACCAAGATCAGGGACTCGTCACCAACAATGTGATAATATAGGTTTGGATCAAAAACACTTTTGCTGAAGCCCAAACTCATCAAGAATCCATCCATCTTCTCGTACCAAGCACGAGGTGCCTGCTTTAGTCCATACAGGGCTTTCTTCAACCTGCACACATGAGATTTCTCGTCATGTATAACGAATCCTTCTGGTTGCTCGATGTAAACTTCTTCCTCAATCTCACCATTGAGAAATGATGTCTTTACATCCATCTGATGTAGTTTCCAACCCATGGATGCAGCTAGTGCAATGATAGTACGAATGGAGGTGTATCGGGCTACTAAAGCAAATGTCTCCTCATAATCAATTCCCTCCACCTGTGAGAATCCTCTGGCTACAAATATCGCTTTGTATTTCTCGACACTTCCGTCAGCTGCATGCTTGATCTTATAGATCCACTTGGAAGTTACTACAGACTTCCCTTCTGGTCTCGGAACAATATCCCACACATCATTCTTCAAGATGGACTGACACTCTTCTGCCATGGCATCTTGCCATACCTATTGACCTGCTGCTTCTCCATGGAAAGAAGGCTTAGTATCAATGATGTGGCTCATGGCTGAAAAATAGCTCGAAAATTTCTTTGGTTTCTTGCTCTCTCGGAAAGTGCCTTGCGGAGCTGCATGGCCCTCTGCCTCCTGCAAAGTTTGTCGAGCCTAGGCAAGCCTTTTATGGCCTACTGCAATGCCTCTGGGAACATCAACTAGTGCAGCTGGATCAACTAGAACAACTGGATCGACTGGAATGATGGGTGTCTCCCTCTGAATTGTTGAAGGGGGAGAGGGTATTGTCTCACTGTCAATCTCTATCTGAGATTCTCTAGATCTTCGAAAGGCTATCTCTTGAAGGCATGTTACCATTTTCCCTAGAGCTGGAAGGGCACTATAATGAATGTGAGCAAGTCTCATATGCCATAGCTCACTCAAGTTGATAGTATCATGTAACAAGGCCTAGACTGGTCGGATAGTCAACCTATATAAGTTGTTTTCTCGAACACCAATTACTCAGGCAGAATTCATATGATAGTCCTTGTGCCATGCAAGAACTTTTCCTTCAGAAAAGGTAACATTGTAGCCTTTGTCTTCTAAGGCAGAAATGGAGACAAGATTCCTCTTCATCCCAGGTACATATAGTACCTCACTCAACTGAACAGGTATGTCAAAATCTAGTCGAAATGTAGAAGTTCCAACCCCTTTCGCATTATATCATGCATTGTCTCCAAGTACAACATGTAGATTGGTCTCTTTCTCAACAAGATCTGTCAGATGATCTCTATATCCGGTCATGTTCCTGGAGGCACCACTGTCAATTAACCAAATATCATTATCAGTAGGAACCGTACCTGAGAGTGTTGAAATCAATAAGAAGGCTTCTTCTTTGATTGCTTCATCTCTCTGAAGTCTTGACTTCCAGGAACTAAAGTTGCTTGATCCATCAAGCTTGTCTTCCATCATAGTTATGTTCATCATATTTTTAGATTCTTCACAAACCCTTACCAACTGGGCTAGGAAACCTAACGGCTAGGCTAGGCTAGCAATCTTAGGTTTCGTTGGGCTTATGACTGCCAACAATAAGCCTTGAAAGTCAAAAGAACACTGGTGAGCTGAAAAGCTCCTTCAATGAGCTGCAAAAACCCTAAATCTGAATTTTTTGTAGAAAATTGCGAAACCCTAGAAACCCTAGGGCCAAAAATCCAAAATTCTCGAAATTGCTATTTAAGAATTGTTGGAGGTGCACTGAGGGAGGCCATACACCCCTATGCAATTGTTAGCCCCAACGTTTCAGTATTAAGTGTTGGAACACCCAAAAAGGAGAGGGTTGTACGAATTTCTGGAAACCCTAGGAGGGTCGTACGGTTCTGCAGAAGAGAGAGGACGACTGCTAGAAGCTTGTGCAATGGCTTCTTCAAGACCTATGCTCCGATACCATGTTGAATTTTCACTATGCTAGGCTCAAGCATGAGGTTTATTTCATTTTATCATTTACTTGAACCATAAACAAATGCAGCTACACCATTCACAAGTGTTGCAATAACCAAGATCACAAGAAGAAGTACCATGCACAAGAACACAAGAAATATCCTGGGAAATCCTTCTACTCAAAGGAAGAAAACCCAACAATCATTTGTTATATTCTCAAGAGAAGATCCCCCAACCATAAAACCCTAATGCACACAAGAGGGTGTTCTACAACCTTGAAAGTTGCGCCCAAGAGAAGTGCGCACTTCAGCCCTAAAATGTACTAGCTAAAATTTCCAAATGACAAGTGACTTGTGTGTGAGTGTGTTTCCTTAATGGGGAAATCACCTCTATTTATACTAGACCTAGACAATAGTAAAGGTTGTGTCTATTGGCACAACAGGGCCGACCTCAATAACTCAGAAAATATTTAATTACAACAATAAACATTAATTATCTTTCACATATGGTGGGGCCAACCTGTACCCTTTACATCACAATTAGGGTTACAGGTAAATATTACACTTCGACAATATAGCAAGGGATCCACACATCCACTAGTGCTCAGCCACTAGGGACACGTCCACCTGTGCTCAGCCACAAGGACGTCATACTCAACAGAATCATCTAGAGTACCACATCGTCTCATCTCTCACACAGAGGAGAATGATACACCCATCACATGGGCACACCCAACCACTAAGGGACGACTCAACTCTCCAAAGGAGAACGATGCCCCATCCACGTAGGTATGACCAACATTGGGCTCCCTCTCAGGTCGACTCAACTCAGTCTTAGAGGAGAACATGTCCTGGAGGATGTCTCACGACGTTGCAAACATCAACAGTTAGATCAACCCTAATGGTTGTAGTTTAGGGTTTGTAACAGCAAGTAAAGTAGTGGGAGAGAGGGGACGCCCTAGAAGGGGAAGACTCCTCTCAATGTAGCAAACCAACTTCAAGCAAGAGATCTTTCAGAAGACGAAAATTCGCGTTTCCAAAGGCAATGATTTTATATCTCCAATGCAAAAAATAGATGACTAGTGCCTTTACTATTGGGTTAATGGCGTCAAATAAATGAACTAGAGATGCTACTTCCTTGGGGGTGTAAATCCTCTTACTTCCTCAAACAAACCCTTGTAACATCAATGAACTTTAAGCAATAAATGATGTAGACTAGGGTGGGAGTGTAAATATTCTTACTTCCCACTTAGCTCCTAGAACAACAATCCTTGACTTGAAAAAATGATAGCTTAAGAGTAAAAGACCATACCAAAATCAAGAAAGATGCTAAGATAATCCACCTTAAAAGCTAGAAAGCATTCCTCCAAGGCTAGCGCCTCACTCTGCCATCAACCAATTTACAAGAGATAGCCATAAACAAGTGCACAACAGACAAATATACCAAGTGTAAAGAAAATTTTAGATCCAAGTCCTCTCACAAGAGGGAGAGTTATGTCCAAATGAGATCTTATGATCTCTTATTTATACAAAATGTCACTAAGGTGACTTGTCCATAAATTAAGGGGTAAACCACAAGACTAGGGGTCAACAACCCTAATCTTGCCCCCTTTAACAAAGTAATATTAAACAATTCATTTAAAGTTTCACTTTTGCACAAATGAAACCCTAATTTTACATGGATGACTCCCCTTTAGGGGATGTTTTTCCACTTAGAAGAAGTCGTTGGTGTTGGAGAAGCATTGGTAGGCCTCCAAAGGCCACATGTCAAGCATTTAGGCAATCTCCTCATGGTGAATACCTCCTCCTCCTCAAAACGTCCATGTGTCAATGAGTGGCTACATCACCACCAAAACCTAGCCCCCAAAAGTGACGTCATGCCCTAGGAGGTGACGCTTTGCCTCTCCTAGGCAAATCATTTGGCAAGTGAAGCATGGGCTAGGTCCATCCAACTTTCCTCTAGGTCTTCAATATTTCATCTCTATGATCCGCCATGTCTAGGTCTTGCAAAGACAAATGAGCACGCCCTCCAAGGATCTCAAGTCATAACATAATGATAAGTGGATCCTATCAATAAATGAGCCACCTAAGCATGTGCATCAAAGATCACTATATCAAACAATTAATTGCTCAAAGACAATATGCAACTTGTCAAGCTTGAATATGGGAGGGTTGACGAGGTGTCCTATTGGGTAGATCTTGCCCTAGGTCAAGGAGAGTTTCCAAGAGATCCCTCTCTAAGCCATGTAAAGTGGATGAAGTGGTTGGGGTCAATACTCAATGGGCATAGGGCTCATGACATACAAGGCGTCGTAGTGTCTCATTCATGGGTGCCTTTGTAGAGGGTATGTGGTACCTTCATCCGCAATGCACTTTTTCCAAGCCCATTAATTGCCTTGGCGTGGTGACCAGATAATGGCAATATCACCCACAAACAACTAGTGGAAATGAGAAGGTTGGCTCGTGATGAGACCCCCTTTCTCTCAGCCATGTAACTAAGAGGCATTACCCTGGTTTGGTGACCAGAAGATGGCAATGTCATACCACTAGATATTCATGGGCGTGATAGGTCGGCTCGTGATGAGACCTTCTATCGGGTGATCCCTAGACGAAGCATTTGGAAGGTTCATACAAGGCTTTTATCTTTTACCCAACATCAATCCCTTTGGGCCTTGAGCCCCTTCTTCCCATAGAATGAGGGACAACCCCTTCTTGGGTCAATACACCCTAAAATCCAAAGAGATAAGGAAATGGAGGGGAACAATGATGGAAAGTGGTAAGTATGGTCGGGAACGGTACAATGGCTCTTTAAGGGAGTTCCTAGTAGCAAACACATCCCCGGGGAAGACCACTTACTAGGGCACAATGTCAACCACCAAGGTGAAGCAGGGCAAAAGGCATAATGTCCAAGCATATATAATGAAATCTAGAGCAATCTAAGATACAACATACTCAACTGGCTAAAATATTGGAATGATGCTCACCGTAATATTGACTTGTACCTCATGGAGCAAGGCCCACTACCTTTCGAAAACCAGTTGATGTGGTGGATGGCATCTGGAAATATGTGACCATCTGTGGTGGTGAGAGGGTTATCCAACTGTGCAAAAGGGTATTGCTAGTCATGTAATCTCTCGGCACTCCATATCTGCAACCTGAGGGCCTCGAGACATAATCTCCTTAGTTATCCACAAAATGGGGATAACAAGCCCATCAGAGGATTACAATGTTGCAACTGATAGCCTAGCCCATCTGGTTGCTATCTCCCTCGCTACCCCCTACACCCTTTCCTCATCCCTGCCCACTCAGACACAAGTACATGAGCAAGACTCCCTCCTGCTCCTATGCACTCATTGTGTGCCTCTCACTCTCCTTAGATATGCTTTTATAATCCCCTAATGACTAAAACCCTAACCCTAGATCTCAATGGCCAAGATTAGATCTTGGATCTCACGATCTAACGGTCACGATTTAATCTTTCGTTGAGATGACTTAAATCACTTAAGTCACTCAACCTTACAAAAGTCACGTTAGTCATTACATAAAAGCCACTTTAACAATCTAGAGAGTGTCGCTCGGACACCTCCACATGCCAGGCACCGCCAATGCGGAAGTACCTGTCTAAGCTACCCTAAAAGCTAACACCCACACATCCATCACCTCTCAATATCCCCCTCCCTCTGGCGGACCATGATCTCCTCACTTTCTCCCTTTTTCTATATCACCTTCCCCTCCCCCCACCTCCCAACTCTCCCCCACAACCTCCCCGCACTACCTTCCTTTTCGATAGGGATTATGTCGACTCCTACACCACCCGCCTTAAGGAGTTGCTCCCCCCCTTTTCACACTTCAGATCATTGGACACGACCACATCCAAATATGAGATCCTCTCCAAGGTTCTTGATGCGGCAGCCCTTGACTCATATCCTCACTCTACTCGTCAGCACATCCGTAAGCCCACTCCTGGATCCTGCCCCATGAATCGTTGGTTCGACGATGAATTCAAAACCCTCCACAAACAGCTCAATTTCACCCTTACATACAACCCCTCGTCCTCCCGGGGCCTCCATAAAACCTACCGTAAACTCCTTCGTCGCAAAAAGTGAGCGTTCCTCTCCGAGAGGAGTGAACTGTGTAGCCCTCCGTCGCTCCCCGAAAGCCTTTTGGTGTGCCCTTTTTCATAGACATCATGCCATCTCACCTGACTCAGATCCCCAAGCCATGTTGTCCCACACAACCTCCCTTTACGACATTCCCGGGCAACCTCCCACCCGCATTCGCCCCCCTCCCTCTGCATGCCAACTTTTCTCTGAGAGAGACATCACACAAGCAGCCAGAGCTATGAGTACTAACAGAGCAGCAAATGAAGGCGGCCTCCAAGTTGAATTCCTTATGCATAGCGTTCGATCCCTTGACACATATATTGCTGACTTATTTAACCATGTGGTATGTGCAGCTTTCCCCCACTCCTAGACAAGGCACATCATTCAGCCCATTCATAAATCAGGGAATAGCTCTGATCCAAACAATTATAGGACTATCATGGTGGGACATACATTCTCCAAACTTTATGCCACAACTCTACATCGGTGACTTTCTAATGATTTAGAGAATCATCATCTCAGAGCTAAGGGATAGGTTGGTTTTCGCCCAGGTTAGCAGACGACCAATCACATTTTCACACTCAGATCCATTATTGAGGGGGCTCGTCATCGCTCTTCGAAGGTTTACTATTGTTTTGTAGACTTTCGGAAAGCTTTTGACACAGTGCCATGTGAGGCTCTATTCCAGAGACTTCGCGACATCAACGTATCTGAGACCCTCCTAGCAGCCATCATGAGACTATATGAGTCAATTTTGGGACGTCTCAGGTTGGCTCATGGCCTCTCCGACTTTATCCAGAGTACAAATGGGGTATAGCAGGGATGCCCCCTCTCGCCGACTATATTGATGAGCTAGAGTCTTCCCTCCACGACCACATCCAGGATAATATATATAATATCTCTTAAATGATTTTTAATCCCTCCAATAATATCAAATTAAGCGACTTATGTAGTTTCGACGAGATTTATCAATTATTTCTTCTTGCAGCAACGGAATATTTTTCTTCAATGGAATTGATTTTTTAAATGGCCAAAGGTCGGTTGGTGGTCAAAAGACTAGATCAGAGAAACTATGAGAAATGGAGGTTGGCCAAAAGCCAAATCAGCCAATGGCCAAGATCAGAAAACAAAGCTCTGATACCATTGTGGCGAACCAACCTGGTTCACTATGTAAATATCCAAAATACTTGGAATATAAAGTAATCCATTTAGGATAAAATAATAATATATTGGCAAATGTATAAGAACAAATGAAATATGATTACAATAACAATGAGGGCCATATATACCCACGCAAGGGTGCCCTTTCATTAATAGACATGTCTTTTGGATAGACACGTCTTTCATTATGATGTATGAATTATTATTATTTAATGATTATTTATTTATATTTATATATTCTATATATATTTATGTTTGTTACAGAAGGGCTAGCCTATGCGTGTTGTGGCCAATAGGAGCAGAGAGATAGATGAGGAGCAGAAGGTGACTCCACCAGTGGTGAGGCAGGCAGCCCCACCAATAGCACAGGTACAGAGGGAGCAGGTGGCTCCACCAGTGGTGAGGCAGGTGGCCCCACCAGTAGTGTCAGCTCAAAGGAAGCCAGAGTTCAAAGGGAGTCAACCCTCAAGATCCAGATGGGAGGAGCAGCCTCCCAGGACCATTCAGAGGAAAATAGACTTCAACGGAAGTCAACAGGTTTAGCACGAGCAGATGGCTCCGGAGATTGTACAGACTCAGAGGGAGTCAGATTTCAGAGGGAGTGTGTGGACTCAGAGAGAGTCAATTGGCTCTGAGGGAGAGTCGGTCATTCAGAGGGAGTTTCCCCTCAGGTTCAGGTGGGAGAGAGACATCTTCCAGGACTGACAGAGAGGTGTCATGGATTGAGGAGGCCATACAGGAGGCTCAGAGGCAGGAGGCTTCTATAGGATGTGAGACCTCCAGGGAGGATCCATTTGTTTCAGCAGGTTTTGCTATAGTGATAGAGGAGGCAGCCAATCAAGAGGAATAGGGTAGGGGATTTGCCTCTATCATAGAAGGAGCAGCTAGTGAGGCAAACTGGATAGGAGGATTTGCTTTAGTGACAGAGGGAGTAGCCAGTCGGGAGGATTGGAGTGCAGCGATGTCAGATCCAGTACAAGAGACAGAGTCACTTCCATTGTGGGAGACAGAGGTGCATCCAGGTGATGGTGGATGGGATACCTCCCTCGCTAAGAGGGAGTGTTGATTTTTGTAGCTTTGGGAGGTATTCTCACAAGAAGCCAAGGTGCCAAGCATATGGGAATTTTCGTTGACACCAGATTAGCCTTTCATTTCAGTGAAATCAGCCCCGAGATGAGGCTAGGGCCTCATGGCAAGGTGATGGGCTTTGTGAACTTGTGTGGGGGTGCCACACCCACAAAGAGGATTAAAATATTCTAATTAATTGTTGAGTTTAGGAAGGGCTGCTAAACTCACTCATTGGACTTGTATATAAAGAAGAGATGTCATTGTGACATTTGATCATTGTGCATTATGGAGTTAACATAAGTGAGAGTGCACTTGTGCTAGGAGCTTGGAAATTTCAGCAAGGGAAATTCTGCAATTGTGAGTCAATCTGGCCTAGGGTTCTTGGTGTTTTTGTTTCTATTTTAGCCAAAGAAGGCTTTTGATTTTCCCAGCCAAGGAAGGCCACACGTGTGAGAGGAGGAGAAGTAGCCGTACAAGGAGAGAGAGAAAGGCCGCACGTGTGAGCAGATTGGACAACTCGCACGTGTGAGGAAAATAGTACGGATAGGCCACAAGTGTTGTACGAACCACTCCGTACAGGCTGCACGTGTTGTACGAACCACTCCGTACAGGCCGCACGTGTTGTATGAACCAGTTCGTACAGGCTGCACGTGTGAGATTTCGAGCAGGTACAGCAGGTCGTACAGGCTGACGTTAACAAGTCATACAGTGGCAGCAGCTGAGTAGATTTGTAGGCAGATTTTCCGGGTATTTTGCTAAGATTGATTTTGGTGATTTTTCTATTGGGAAGGACAAGATTGTCCTCAGAATTTTTGGTATTTTGGTATACAAGGTTGTCCCAGTTTTTGGTCAAAGTGTGTTGACCAAGAGGGCCGGTTTTTGCTCTCAGAATTCTGAATTTGACAAAGTTTACAGAACAGAAATTTGTGTCTCAGTTGTGTTGATGATTCATCTCTAATCTTGTGTGTTTCCGCTGCATATAATTTCATTCATAATTTTCAGTGTGAAATTGTTCAGTGATAACAGCTAGGGTGTTACTGTTTGCTCACTAGGAAGTAATTTTCAGATCTGAAAATTAGTCACAAAGGTACATGTGAAAATTGACAACTCCTGGCAAACTAGCAATCCCAAAAGATATGTTTCACCATCTCAGAATGGTGACAAACAGAGCAAGAACTATTAGAGAGCCCACTCTTTGGCAACCAGACCTTAGAGGGGATCCCCTAATAAATAACAAGCCATACAAATACTCTGAGCTTGTAAGATGAACAAACCAAAATACCTTTTAGGAAGTTTATCGAAGTTTCAATGATATTTGCATGTTGATCACAAAATGTGTGAAAGGGCATATATTCCAATGGGCAGGAGCAGTGCAGCAAAGTTTTGAGAAGTTGAAGAAGACAATGAAGGTCCCAAATTTGACATACCAAATTTCAATTAAGTGTTTCAAATGTACTATGATGCAAGCGTAGTTGCCACTAGCAAAATGTTGAGTTAGGGAGGGGAATGTCAATAGCATACTTCATCATTTCAGAACTGATTGGTGAACATAAGTGAATAATCAGGGCCCATATTAATCAGTTACGATAGAGGAATTCTGGCTATGCTATTGACAGTTCAGATTATTTACTTATGTTCACCAATCTGCCTTGTATTTTGAGAATTCTCTGTATTATTTAGCTGATGTTTCGAGTGTTGGACCCACTAGTAATTAAAATTTCAGAATCTGTTCTCCTTAACTTACTGCAGTTATTGTGGAAATTACTGTTGTTATGGTTGTACCTGCTACTGTTATTGCAAAACTTTGTTGGTGTTATGTTAAACCTGTAATTAGCTCACTACTAGCATAGTCCTTGGGTCCATAACAGTTATGGACTCATAACAGTGGGGTCCCTAATAAATTAGATTCATAACACTTGGAGATGAGTCACAGGAAGCAAGCACAAAGGAAAATAGTAAAACGTGGAAAAAACATGAATTAAAGATCAGGAACAGTGCGCAAGGATTGGCATGAAAGGAAGCAGTGCAGGAGGTAGTTAAATAGTCAAAATCAAAAGCCAACGCGACAGAAGGGCATTGAAGGGACCTATAGGCAGGCACAGACTTGAAAGATGAAGAATCGAGGGAATAAATATTAAATAGTTAGAATAGAGAGTGAGAAGGTAGTTAAGTGAAGCCAGGTAAGATTGTGGAACCTAGTTAGTTGAGTTGAGAAAGAGAAAGAAGAAAGGAAACTTGAGAGCTCCCAAGAGAGTTGTAATGTGTACAATATGTACGCTGTTGTTAATTATCAATAAAGAAAATGTTGCCCCTGGTTTGTGTATCTGGTTTTTTGTGAAAATTGCACATGATTGTTAGTTTGAATTAGTGCTATATACACAATACAACCACCTAACTTGCAGGTTGCTGCTTGCAGAAATTGGTGAATTTGAGGAACACCACACCCCAATTGTGTCATGAAAACCCATATTTAATTCATTTTTCACCAACAGCTAGTATCATACTATCAGCACACCAAGGAGTTTGAAGACAGCATGGTTCAAATGAAAAAATACAAGTGGACAACGATTTTCTACCATATTCCAAGTGCATGCAAGTCCCAACATTCAACAAGGTAAATAGTAAATAAAATTATTGCTGTCAACTCTTGTTCCATCTGTTTTAGTTTTGATATTTTTGGTATATTCCATATATTTAATATTGGAGCTAGGGTCCCTTATTTTGGAGATCTAGATGTCCCATGTGACATTCCCTATAATTTGGGGGGTATCTCCACATGCCCCCGAGACAAGTATCCACGTCCCATAAACTTGGTGGAACATTGTCAAAAACATATTAGTCTACATAATCTAGGATAATGGTAGCCAGAAGAACCCAGTAACCCAAACAGCTGGTAGAAACTACCAACCTCAACTCGTCCCAGGGCATACCAACTTGGATGGGTCAAGGATGTTGAGCAGCCCAAACTGATAACATGAAGGTGTTCAGTTACCTTTGCCGTTGGACCTTTCCGAGACACTATGCACTGTGATGTTACTCCACTAGACCACTCAAAAATTATTTTGGGAAACCCCTACCAATTTGATGGAAGTGCAGTTTATAACAGGTGTTGTTAACTCCCAAACCTGCACTTATAGAGGTAAAGCCCTAAAACACAAGTGCAACCATAGGGATAATGAAGAAGGGCTACCCACTGTCACCACAGTAGCTCCTTCACTCTCTTTAGTCCAGCTCTCCTTCAACATAAGGGGAGTTTCCTTAAAAAAGTTTAAGATATACTTTGGAAATGAAAGAGATGGTGGACCAAGACTAGTGCCTATCCAATTAGGGCAAATGGAGTCAAGGTATTAATCTTAGAGGGCTTCCTTTTATAAATGATTAGGGCAAAATAGAGCTGCTACAGCATGCAAAATCAGCCTTAATTATCTGTTTACAGTTGCAGAAAAGTAACTACGAGTCCCCGGATTAAGGTGATCCTCTTAGACAAATAACTGAAG
>ML804846.1:212164-222524 GCA_009831015.1 Picea engelmannii | reverse complement strand
CAGCCTCATAGTACCTCAGAAAATTTACAATATAGAACCCTCAAGCACTGACAAGGACCAGCACATCCATCATATAGAATTTCTACACTCCAAGGACAAAACCATATCTGTATAACTATGAATACTATTGTTTCCAATAGTGTAAAGGAAAGTGCAATTGGAATCATAGTGGTTAAGTTTGTTTGGTTCTTGCAAATTAGTGTAAAGATAAGATAAGACAATTTTACTGACCAAAAAATGGGTCAATAGGACTCAAAATTACAATCCAATAGTGACATACTGAAGGCGTGCCAAAGCATCCACTATAAACTAAAAGGTAAAGCATAAAACGAAAGAAACTAAAATATTGTATGAGAAAAGTAACCAAAACCATAACCCTGGATACAATATAATCAAAAGCTACACAACATCACAATTAGGTGCAAAACAGGATGGGGGGAGGTAGCCCCTACACCAAACATCAAAAATAGAGGTAGGGGTGGGAGTAAAAGAGGAAGAGAAAGAGAATGTCCATGTTGAACCAATGACCACAAAGAGGGAGCCAATACATTGTCCTATGATCTCCTTAGGAAGAGACCAAGTCTAAGAGGGTCAAATTGTGAAACTCTAGAGCGATTTGTCTAGACTCTCCTAACACTTGAGGTCATGGGAAAAAACATAGTGATGACAAACTAGTGTCACAAGTGGTGGGGGAAGGGGGAGAAACTAGCCTATGCCAAGAACTGAGATGAGATTTGCAATGAGATCAAGAACTAGAACTCCTCAAAAGCCTCATGGGTCCCATCAGCCAACGAAAAATCAAGATGGCGTTCCTTGTCTCATCGATCTAGTCTCATAAGTATCTCAGGTCACCACTTACTACCACAACAAATAGGTCAAAAGGAAAAAAAGAAGTAATCCACCAGATAGAGTATGTCCAAGGAGATCTCAGTAAGAGCTCAAACCTATATCATTACACCTCCCTCATAGAAAGAGCTAGGCATCTTTGGTCTAGATATAAGAAGAAAGCAGTTAGGAAACCCCCAAAGTCCCAGTAAAGGTAATGGAACCTCCCTCTAATCTCATAGTAAATGGCACATCTGAAGATGAGGTGTGCCTCCGACTCACCTATAGGTGACACAGCCAGCAAATTATCTCCAACCGCAGTATGTGATGATCTATCCCAATCTAAAGCCACTGCAAACACACTTTGAATTGGCCAAGAGGGATCCTAAAGCTATGGATCCCATGTCTCCAAGTATACACATGTATGATAATAACACCATCATTCAGCTACATGAAGTCCTTAAAGTAGAAGGCCATCTTAGAGCTAAGGCCCTCGAGGGAAGGGGGAGGCGATCAAAGTGACATAAATGTACTACCTATTAATATCCTCTCTAATCACCCTATTCAACTCTTGCTTGGTAGGAAAAAAGCGACCAAGAGCATTCAATGAGTACCTAAAAGGGGGGAGGTAGTCAATATAGATGTCAACACGCTAAAGTAAGAAGGAGACCTCAGAGAACCAATGAATGTTTTGCCCCAAGGGGCTTGCAAAAGCAATTTCCTCTGAAGATGACAAAGCTAGGAAGGGGTGCCTCTTCCTCTCTGAAGTTGAATCTCCTAGGGTCCAGATTTTGTGGAGGAAGGAGACTAGTCTAAAGATAGTCTTGAGGTGAAAAGGATGGGCCCTAAACTCTACCTAGATGATGGCCTAATGAATTGTTCATTTGTAACAAATCATATGTTGTAACAAGAGAGTCTGGATTCCCTCAATCCTAGCATAGTTAGAACAACAAGCTAAGCCCTCAAACCTTGAAACCATAGAGGATAGTAGGTCTAATGATCGTGTCCCAGAGGTGCACCTTGGACAAGATGACATGAAAGTGTAGTTGAAAACATTGTCTCTTGAGTAAGAAAAGTGAATCGTATCCTTTGTTGAGTCGAGGCTAAAAACATGCCTTAAATCAAACCACAAGTTTGAGAATTGCACCTCCATATATGTGTAACTTGTGGTGATCTCGATTCACTCCCATGGAAGAAGAGCAGTAATATGATAAAGAGCTCTTGGACACATAGAGATCATGACGTTAATATTAATTTAACCAACTATCTAAGATCGTAGAAACTAAACAAGGCATCAATCTATCTCTGAAACCCCTTAACAGAGGAAACTAAAAGTTTCAAGTCATCAACAAATAAGAGCAAAGAAATTAGGACATCATGTAGATGACAATTGTCCTCAACCTATATGTGCTCCCTAAGAAAAGACTCCAACTCACCTATGAAGATCCCAAAAAGGGTCATAGAGAGGGGGCAACACCGTTTTACTCCTATGGTGCTCTAAATGAACTCTGAGAGGTCATGAGTAGTGCAAAGATAACCAATGACATACTTATAGAGTTTCATGATGGAAATCAAGGGAGTTTCAACAATGCCAATGTCTCATAACCTTGGAATAATGTCTCATAACCTTGGAATAATGCCTCTCTTGAGACATAGTTCAAAGCCTTCCAAAGGTCAACAAACCAGTAGAAGACTTTTAAAGAACAACGTCGAGCCTCCTCAATGATAGCTCATAGAGTGAAGATGTGGTCAGTGGTCTATTACTCTTTTATGAACCTTGCTTGCCCTCTAGCTCTAAGCTCCCTCCTCTCAAGTTGATCAAACCACATGTTAAGCATTGTAACATAGAGTTTGACAAAAGTGTGCCCATCATGATGGTTCTATAATTATTAAGGCCCAATGTATTCCTCAATTTGAAAATGGGGTGGAGGATATGGTGGGACCATGAAGGAGGAAAACCTAAACAAACAACATGATTAAATAATTCAACAAAATAAAAGTATAGAGAGTCAATACCATGTTTGAGAAACTCTTCCTAAAGGCCTTCCTCATCTATAGCTTTGCTAGTGTCCATAATCATCACTACTCTCTTGATGTCTCCCAAGGAAAATAAGTAGCGGGAGGGAATAGGGTAGGGGGTATGCATTGGAGGCTACCCAATCATAACATAAAGAGATTTAGTATGCTAGAACAAGGAATGGTGATCACTGTCGAGCAGGAGAGTGGCATGCCTAGGAAGGAGGATGTGTTGAAAAGCTTTCAGTGAACGAGGAAGAGTTGAATGTTTCTTGTGTCAGAGAAAGCATCTATAATCTTTGTAAATAAATGTGATTGAGGTCCCTGTTAAATTTTCTCTTAAGCAGTTCAGTGTGGTCAGTATTCTTTAACTTTAACTTTAGACTATTAAAAACAATAATTGCATGCATAAGGATCACTAAAAGAAAGACATCCATAGTATACACAAGATTTATCCTGGGAAACCCTCGTGGGGGAGAAAACCCAACAAAGCTTCTTCAATATAGATTCTTCAACAAGTACAATGTCTCTCCTAAAAGAGATCTCACCAAAACAGAAGACAAACCAGAAACCCTAACCAGAATAGGGTGGCGCACCACTAGACCAAGATAGTCCTCCAACAGATAACCAAAACCCTTCACCAAAACACCCTTCCTCTGTAGTTGCATCTCCTCCTCAGACTTGCGCACTTCTTACTTGTGTGAGAGAGCTAGTTGTGTGTGTTCTCCAAGTGAGGCGCCTAACCTCTTATAAATACAAGTTGAGCCACCCAAAAATAGGTCAGGGCCGACTTGTACACTTTACCCATCTAATTTACAATTGACTTTTGTCAAGGCACAATAGGGCCAACTTTTACAAAGACACAATAGGGCCGACTTGACAAATATAATATAATATTATCTTTTAGGGTTTTGTCTTGGTCTAATACAATATGAATACAATAAGAAGATCTTCTGAAGCTACTCAAACTTCAACACTCCCTCTTAGTAAGGAAGGTATTCTTCTGGCACGATCATCACGATTGCTTCTGCTCTTCTATACACTTGAACATTGATTTGTTGAATTTCCATGAATCTATATTGAAGAAGTTTTGTAACCATGTCAGCATCCAGGGTCTCATCATCCATCTGGAATTTATGTCATCACGGGGCATTGACTCGCCAGCTCACATAGAATCTAGCATCTAGTTCGTAAAGAACTAGTAACCTCTCGTTGGCACACCAGGCAATTGGTCCACAATGACCACGCATCTAATCACAAGGATTAGGCGATGTAGTGCGCACACACTACCCATCTAGCCCAAGGCTAGGAAACACCTCCAACCACACAGGTTGGCCCACCAACTTGAAAAGTCGGGTAACTAACCAGCGCTGAAGGCATGGCATCTGCTGACCTTGTGCGAGGTCATGTTGACTGGTGCCACAGTCAGTGACATGCATACCAGACTATTTCACTGGAGTAGCAATCTACGTACCAGATGTTTTCACTGGAGTAGCAGTAACTCGTCATACCAGACTTTTTCACTGGAGTAGCCTTCTACGTACCAAAATTTTTCACTGGAGTATCCCTCTACGTACCAAACATTTTCACTAGAGTAGCAGTAACTTGGCGTACCAGACTTTTTCAATGGAGTAGCAGTAACTCGACGTACCAGACTTTTTCACTAGAGTAGTCATAACGTGCCCGTGAATGACTACCCGCTGCCACTGCCACATGCTGATGTTGTTGCCCTGGAATCACATATGTATCTCATCACTCCCTCTTACTAGGGACGTCCTTCTGCACCACACCAAGCTTGTCTCTGAAGTATACAAACTTCACTCTCGATAGAGGCTTGGTCAACACGTCTCCTATCTGCTCATCTATAGCGACATACCGGATCTTCATTGCTCCCCTATGTACCATATCTCTGATATAATGGAACCTAATCTCGATATGCTTGGACTTGTCATGGAACACTGGGTTCTTTGTCAACTTCACACAACTCTGGTTGTCACACCATATACAAGTCACCTCTAACTCGAGATCAAACAATTCTGCAAGCAGCTTTCGAGGCCACACTACTTCGCTGCTAGTTGAACAAGTTGCTATATACTCTACCTCAATCGTACTAAGCGCCACACTAGTCTGCTTCCTGTTGAACCATGATATCATAGTTGATCCCATACTGAAGTAACATTCAAATGTACTCTTCCGGTCTGCAACACTACCGGCCCAATCTGAATCAGTAAAGCCTTGTAGGCTTATCTCACAATCTGAAGCATATCCGAGTCCATAATCAATTGTACCCTTCAAATACCTCATCACATGTTTTGTTGCAATCAAATGAACACCTCTCGGCTCAACCATATACTGACTCAATGTGTTCACAGCAAAACATATATCTGGCCTCGTGTTCGTTAAGTACATCAACGAACCAATAATCTATCTGTACATGGTGGCATCCACTGTCTCTGAAGATGTATCACTCAATAACTTCAAATTTATCACCATCGATGTAGGCATGGCCTTACAATCCATCATTCTAAATCTCTTCAGAATCTCTACAGCATATTTTCCTTGATTAAGAAAAATCTCACTTGGTCTCTGCCATACCTCCAGACCTAAGAAGTAATGCATCATACCCAGGTCTTTCATTTCAAACTCAACAGCAAGCTTCCTCTTACTCTTAGTGATCAGCTTCTCGTCTCCTGTTAGAAACAGGTCATCCACATACAATAATAATATCATTGGTCCACCATTGACAACCTTGAAGTACAGGTTGGAATCTACTTTACTCTTGGTAAATCCCAAGCTCATCAGGAAGCTGTCAATTCTACCATACCATGCTTTGGGTGCTTGTTTTAATCCGTACAAGGTTTTCTTTAATCTGCACAAGTGTCTGACTGTCACGTGTCTCGAAACCTTGCGGTTGCTCCACATACACTTCCTCTTCTATCACACCATAGAAAAGTTGTCTTCACGTGCATCTGGTGTACCTTCCACTTCATCACTGCAGTTATCACAAGTATAGCTCTAATCGAAGTGTATCTCGCCACAAGAGCAAATGTCTCCTCATAATCTATTCCTTCTTTCTGAGAGAAACCACATGCCACGAATCTTGCCTTGTACTTCTCGATACTTCCATCTGTTGAATGCTTTGTCTTGTAAATCCATTTGAAACTTACAATTGTCTTCTCTTTCGGTCTCGGAACCACATCCCAAACATCATTCTTTACAATGGACTAGTACTCTTCAACCATGGCATCCTTCCATTCTTTCTTCTCTGCAGCCTCTTCATAATTGGTTGGCTCAGCATCAATAATGTCACTTAACAATGCCACGTAGCTAGAGTAGGGTCATGGTCTTTTGCTTTCTCTGAAGGATCCATCTAGAGCACCATACTTCTCTGCATCCTGAATAATTTCTCGAGCCCAAGTTGGTCTTCTCTTCTTGGTGTTCATCTCGCGGAATGAATCTGCAAGTTTCTGTGGTTCTTCCATATCATGATCTTCTGGTACAACATCATCACCTGCATCTGTATATGTAACTCTGGGAGCTTCATGCTCCTCATCATGAATCTCATATGTATGATGTTGCCTTGATCTATTGAACCATCCTCATCGAAGGTGACATCTCTGCTAGTCTCAATCTAATGGTGACCAAGGATGTAAACTCAGTATGCCTTCGATGTCTCACTGTATCCAACAAATATACCCTTCTTTCCTGAAGGGTCCAACTTCGATCTCTTGTCCCTGGGGACATGCACATATACTGGACAATGAATATCCTCAGGTGGTTGACCTCTGGCTTTTCACCTGTAAACATCTTTTCTGGTGTTTTGTTCCCAAGTACACAGTGGGGACTTATGTTTTGTACATATACAATAGTTCTGGTTGCTTCTGCCCACAGATGCATCGGTAAATATTGATCATGAATCATGGCCTTCATTGCTTCCATGATTGCATGGTTCTTTCTTTCTACCACACCATTCTGCTGAGAATTGTAGGGAGTAGAGAGCTCCCTCTTAATCCCAACTTCCTTACAGAATGCCTTGAATTCATCTGATGTGAATTCTCCTCCATTATCTGACCTTAATATCTTTATCTTATTTTCCGAAAGATTTTCAACAAGTGCCTTGAATTCTTTAAACTTGTTGAATACTTCACTTTTAGCTTTTAAAAAATAAATCCAAGTTTTACATGGGAAATCATCAATAAAAGAGACATAGTATACATACCCGCTAAGTGAAGTGGTTGCCATCGGTCCACACACGTATGAATGTATAATGTCCAAGACTTCTTTGGCTTTGTTACCACTGCTTGGAAATGGTTTCTTCACGTGCTTGCCTTGTGCGCATCCTTTGCATATGCCTTCATGATCCACTTGGATTTCTAGTAAACCTATTACCCTCTTACTCATGATCGGTAGGGCTTTGTAATGTATACGAGCAAATCTTCTATGCCATAGTTCACTTGGAGAGACTGTAGTGTGTAGTATGTACTAATGTTGAAACTCAGTGTCCCTTTAACTTGTATAGGCCTCCTTGGACACCAATCACTACAGCATCATCAATAGATTTTCCTCTTGGCCACATGAGGACTTCACCATCAATGAAAGCAACTCTGAATCCTTTCTCATCCAAAGTTGAGATAGAAAGGAGATTCTTCTTCAAACCAGATACATACAAGACATCCTTCATCTTCATAGGTTTTCTGGAATCCAATTTGTAAGATGCTTCTCCTACTCCTTTAATGGGATACTGATAGTCATAACCGAGCTTCACCTTGTGAGGTGAATCTTTCTAAACTAGATCTAAGAATGATTCCTTGTAACCAGTCATGTGCTTAGAAGCACCACTATCAATAAGCCATGTGTCACTTCCATGAGTGACAGTACCTGTAAGAGTTGAGATCAATACATATTCTTCACTTGAGACTTCTTCTTTGTTTTTCTCATGATCAGGTTCATCATCTTCTGCGACATGGGCATGATGTCTTTGGAGTTGGAACAATTTATGGCAATGTGTCCCATCTTCTAACAGATGAAACATCTGTAATTTGAGAAATCCTTCTTGAACTTATGTGTCTTTTGTAATCCATGAGGCTTCTTGTGTGAATGAGCTTCCTTCTTTCTCTTTTCTTTTCTAGCATGAGCTGCTAGAGCTTGATTTTCTTCATCGCCTAGTTTCTCTTCTCTTGCTGCCAATCTGGCTTCTTCCTGAGTACAATCCTCCCATAATCTGCTAAACCTTGTTAGCCTTCTTCTTGAATATATACCTTGAATGAATTATTCCCAAGATCTAGGAAGACCATTCAATGTAGTCATTACTAACTCAGCTTCTTCGATTGTGTCTCCAATGGATTCAAGTTGTTCTTTGATTTGAGACACCCTTGTGAAGTATGACTAGATAGTTTTTGAACTCTGCATCTTCACATTCTTGAGTTGTGTCCTCAAGGTCATCTTCTGGTTAATATTCTTGCCTTCATACAATCGAGATAAGGCATCAAACATTTGCCTGGGAGTTGTCAATGATGAGACATGGGGAATCAAATGATCCTTGATAGAATCAGCAATGATTCTCTTTGCCTTAACTAGGTTCTTTTTGTACTTTGCTTTGGCCTCATCTTCGTCTGGTTCTGGAACTTCTTTTACGAAATCTTCTAGATCATTATCTTCTAGAATGAGCATCACTCTGTACTTCCATGCTCGGAAGTTATTAGCGCCTTCAAGCTTCTCATCAAGCTTGGTATTATGTGGCATCTTGTCCTTAAACAGAAATATAATAAGAGAGATAAAAACTTTTCAAAGAAAGGTTTTGTACTTACCAGAGAGTGTTATGCCAAGGTGACCAGTTCGAGCTTCAATTCAGCAGCTGCCAAGATGTCTTGAGCTACGGTTTATGAGGAAACCCTAATTTTTCAAAATGTGAATTTTGGAATTCTGCTCTGAGGGAAAGGTGCACCCTCCTAAGGCGAGCTCCTTGGTGGTTTTACTTTGACCAGCGTCCTCCAAAAAGTGGGTGAAATCACCTTCTAGGGTTTGTGCAGTTACCGACATTTGCAGCACCAGTTGCAATTTCCAAAACTTCGTCAAACTGAGAATCTAAACCCAAGGAAAGATAAGCTAGGATTAGGAGAGTCTTCCTATGGTCTTAGTTTCCCAGCGAGTTCTTCTAGACTTTGCAAATGGATTCTTTCAAGCCCGCTCTGATTCCATGTTAAATTTTCTCTTAAGCAATTAAGTGTGTTCAATATTCTTTAACTTTAGACTATCAAAAACAATAATTGCATGCATAAGGATCATTAAAAGAAAGACATCCACAGTATACACAAGATTTATCCTGGAAAACCCTAGTGGGGGAGAAAACCCAGCAAAAGTTCTTCAATATAGATTCTTCAACAAGTACAATGTCTCTCCTAAGAGAGATCTCACCAAAACATAAGACAAACCAAAAACCCTAACCAGAATAGGGTAGCGCACCACTAGACCAAGATAGTCCTCCAACAGGTAACCAAAACCCTTCACCAGAACACCCTTCCTTTGTAGCTATGTCTCCTCCTCAGGCTTGCGCACTTCTTACTTGTGTGAGAGAGCTAGTTGTGTGTGTTCTCCAAGTGAGTGTTAAATCTTGAACTTGATTTCTTATGCAGATTATTTCTTTGAATTCTTCAACACTTTATTCCAACTTAATACATTTCAACAATATAGAATCATAATTGAATAGCAATAATCATGTAGATACGTAAGCATGCACATCAACAACACATATACCTTGGGGAAACCCTATACAGGGAGAAAAACCCCAGCAAACGATATTCCTTTATTGAATTAATAATGTAAGATCACTTACAAACATCCACTATGAAAACTCTGCTCTTAAAGAGCTTGCCAAGTTGACTCTGACCTGATAGAGACCTAAGAGACCTTGTTGATATAGATGTATCTTAGTTGCTTTTGAAGACTGAGATATATCAGCTCTGATATGGGCTGTTGAAACTGCCTCTAATTGACTGATATGCGCCTCTATATGCTGCCTCTAAATGTTGATCTACAACACTGATATGGCTGCCTCTTTAGCCCTGATATGTACCTCTGTACAACACTGATATTCCTGCCTCTTTAGCCCTGATATGTACCTCTGTACAACACTGATATTCCTGCCTCTTTAGCGCTGATATGTACCTTTGTACAGCACTGTTATGGCTGCCTCTTTAGCGCTGATATATACCTCTGTACGGCATTGTTATGGCTGCCTCTATATGTTGTCTCTACAGCACTGTTTGTTGCCTCTATATGCGCATCTACAACATTGGTATGCTGCCTCTATATGCGCATCTATAACACTGGTATGCTACCTCCATATGCGCCTTTGTATAGCAGCCTTTAATGGACTGATATTCGCCTTTGTATAGCAGCCTTTAATGCTTCACCTTTACCCTGCATAGCAATTGTATAGAGGAGAGGGGATCGACCTCTGCTTATAAAGGAATGGAGGAGAAGTGGAGAGGGATCGAAATAGAGGTGTGAAAGCATGCTT